>LLCD01001363.1:0-11326 GCA_001414355.1 Hymenoscyphus salicellus
GTGGGGAGGTTTGTGCTAAGTTTTGTTTCGTCTTCTTCTCGTTATATCAATTGCTTTTGGCAAGGTAGAGGTAGGGTGTGGAATGAGGTATATGCTTAAGATGAGGGTGAAATCTAGAGATTCTTTTTTGTGTATTTCGGGGGATATACTTCACGTTTTGATCAATTTTATTCTCGTTTGCTATTTCTAGCCACCCTACATATCACTAACTCAACCCAGGACGAACCGCCCTCAGAATTCAAGAAACCCAATTGGAATTGGCAAAAACAACATAGAGATCTAGTTGCTCTAAGAGCACTTTATAGAGAATATCCCTCCGAAACAGATCTTTCTGTAAGAATCTCCCTTACCGTTGGTGTCAGAATTCATATCAGCTCGTGAGCTGAGCTCAAGGAATAAACCTCTCAATCCTCTGATCTTGTTTCGCACAGTTCAAAAGAATTATCTGGCATGAATTCTGACACTCTGCGTTTTACATCTATCTGAACTTCAACTAACAAAAGCCCTCCAGCTCGAAGATAAAATTCTGCTCTCAACTAAGAAAGCTATTTCACTCATCGAGAACGCCAGTTCATCGCCCAACTCATTGAACATCGACTTCCTCTCCCGAAACTTCAACAAAGACACCCCCCTCGGCCTCCAAAACATAGAAACCTACCTTTGCCAATCCCTAGCCTACACACGCTCCTTCAAATTCCAACCCCACCAAAACACCCGTTCCTTCGCTGCGCGTCAAGCTTCTGCAAAACTCCACGTCTACTCGGGTGTTCCCCTTCCGCACCTCCCATCCGCGAGGTATCATGACGTGTATCCGTATGCGATGAGTGTGGTGTATGATATGAGGAATTATACCGACCATACGCTCTGGGGACCGATGTTGCCGGATGGGAAGGCAGGCGTGGATTGGGAGAAGATGGAGGCTGTTATGTTGGTTCTGGCAAGGAATTTGCAGACATTTGAGAGTGCGGCGGGACGGGCTTTGAGGCCGCTGTGGGTGAGTCCTTGGTTTGGGTGTCAGAGGGATAGTTTTAGGAGTGTGAGGTTGGGGGAGAAGGCTGATGAAAAAGATGAAAAGGATGAAAAGGAATTGAAGGATGAGGATCCTTATAATATTTCGGGGAGTTGGATGCGTGTATATCTCCCCTTTCCTCCCCCCTTTCATTTTTTGTGTGACCACCCTCTTTGCTAACCGACTAATCTCAAGGTCGTGACATTCCTAGATTACCACGAGCTCTCATACTACAACTATGAACTAGACGATCCTCCAGCCGATCAACCTCGTCCCCCAATTTCTACAATCGAAGCCATCCGTCTCATTATGATGGAACTAGAAGTCACATCTATAAAACCCGACCCGGATCCCAACCAGAAAATGCCCGTGGTGAGTTTCAAGGGCATTGCGAGGAGTTTGCACACGCCACATGATCCGAATGCAAATTCTAACATTAGAGGCTGGGTGAGGATGACTGAGGAGGGGGAGGTGAGATGGACGACTGTTAGTGTTTATAATGGGTATGTTCTCTTCTCCTTTTTTCGTTTTCGTAAGAGATTTTGGGCACATAACATTTGGGCTTTGGGCAAATATTGATTTGTGGCTTTCACTAATGTGAGAATTTACTGATAGGGAGGAAAGGTGGAAGAGTGAGGGTATTCAAGTTGGTGGACTCCGATCAGCGAGAGGGGTTTTGGGTCATTGGTTTGATAAGTATGTTTCTCTCCTCCCCTATCTTTCTCTCTTCCCCTATCAATACCCCCAAACCATATAATACCCTCTTACCCATCCCCCATCCCCCATCTCCTCTTCTCGATCAAGAGAAATCTTACTAACACCCCAAAAGAGACATGGACAACCAACAAGGTCCGGCAGGCCCAACCGCCTTCTGGAAAATAAGCGATCAAATCGACGAAGCGAAGGTGGATGAGTGGATCGATGGGTGGGGAAGTGATTCCGATGAGGAGAATGACCCAGATTTCGGCGAAGATGCCGAAGTGGAAGTCGAATTCGAAAGCGAGGAAGTTGAAGTTGAAGTCGAAGAAGAGGGAGTCGAATATGAAACTGTGCAGGAAAGACAAGACGAGGGATTAGAAGTAGATGAAAGCGCAAGTGTGGAGGCTGTGAATGGTGATGGTATGGTTGATGATGGGAATGAGGAGGTGGTCCACGTTCCTCGTGGGGTGGGAATTGTGTTTTTCACTACTTCTTAGATTTTGCTTTTGATGGGTCCATTTGAGTTTTCAGGTCGACCGAGGATCTTGGGGAAGGTGGAGTTGGTTTTGATATTTGGGAGAGATAACGCTGTAGAGTTCCGTGCATGTCAATCGTTGATAGTTGGGTTTCTCTCTTTCCTCCTTCCCTAAAATGAAAAGAGCTTTCAACATACTATATCCCATAAATATCCATATGTTTCGAGGGCATTAGAGGCTTGGGTAAGATTGCCTTGATACCCCAGCCGAATTTTGTGGTTTTCTTACTCTCGTTAGCAATTGCTTGCGATAGTTCACGTACCATGCGAGGGTGGCTTTAGGTTTGTTTATCCTTGAATCGATGCGTCTTCCCTGCTCTATCCGTACTGAAACTGGCTCGAAGCCTCAGATGAATATCGAGACATAGCTACTCAGGGTAAAGAAGATCAACTTGGAGCTTTACCAAGAATGGTTAGAATCCTGCAAACGATTATACAGAACGATGATATAGTGGGTTGTTCAAATAGAAGATATTAATTCTAATATGTCAACTTGGCTTTCAAGAATAACTCCGTAAGTTAACTCGTGTTTTATAATCTACAATCGAATTCTATATATACGAGAACAAAGCCGAGTTGGGTTAAATTAAGTTGAAGCCTTCTCAGATGTAATCACCTAATGTCGGGATTCAGTTTCAAGAGGATTTGATCTTTCTATTGGTATACCTTCTTTGACAAGTGATGTTCAAAGTCTACCAGTTTTCAATTCTCCTGTACATCATACTCAACTGACATTGTCAAGGAGCGTCCAAGGCCAATAATAGAAGGAGGCCGACATACAGAGTAACAGCTTGGAATCCCATACTTAATCATCATATACGCGCCTAAGCTTAATCCTATTTCACGTAAAACCAATCTATGCGAGAAAGTCGAGAGACCAAATATAAGCAATGCATTGATCTATCATATATCCAAAACTCCCGCGCTACCGAACAAGCAAAAGAATCACCTACATACAAAACACAACCCCTAACATTCACAAACCAACCAACAGCCCAATCAACAAGCTATCCTCGCATTCCTTAACACTTCAAACTTCACAAGCAATCCCCCGGTCCCTTACACTACCCCCTCATTTTCTAGACCGAACATCCAAGTCCATCACCCCTCGCAACCCCATAAAGAAGGCACCATCAGCATGACAAGACCCCATTTCCTCGCAGCCCCGTCTCATCGTCCATATCGGTCACTACATGAAATCTTACTGTGGATTTTCTTACTGTAACAATTAGTCACTAGGTACCTCACCCGCTTGATCCACCCTCACCACCTCTCGGCGTCAGCACGGGAAAAAATCTTGCACAACATCGTGACGAGAAAAAAAATGGACGAGGCTCAAGGATCCTCACTCTCCTTCATCGCGCAAGCAGAGAAAGTAAGTAATTGAAGAACGCCAGCATGTGAGTGAGCAATCGCAAAAAAAAATCCAAACCCAGCTGAAAAAATTACCCCACTATCGAGAACCCCTCACCAAAAAAGCATTCTCACACCATCCATCCCCAACGTTTGGTCCCTCCAACGAAAACACAGCATAGCGGCGCGTAAAATAAATTTAAAAGAAACCAGCAATCTAAAACAAATTCCGACAGCTCCAAAAAATTCTCCACTCCCATTTTCCCGGATAGCTAGCTGGACTCAGGGGCTCTTAACTGGTGGTAGTCGTCCATCTTAAGTTTAGATTGACCCCGCATCCGCACCTCAATCACAATCACATACCTACATACATAACACGAAAATACCCCATATTCCCGTAAAAAATCGCTAGCAAAGAATTTAAGGTGGCTACAGCACATCGTGCTAAGGATGGGAAAATGATAGACAACGAAATATGGAAATCTGACCAAGGGAGAAAAGAAATTGATACATCATTTTTTGGGGGTTCTTTACCCCTCAACCCGTAATGATGGAGGGGATGGGAATCTCCAGTTTACCGTAAGTTTCTCCAACTGCTAGCGATGCTCGATGTGGATATATCTGCATCGCATCAACCCACCGGCGACTTCCGATCTGTTGGGGCCTTGTCAATCTCACCTAAAAAGGCTTCAATGCGCAGCCCAGAGTATACATTTCGTAAAATAGGCTTCCTCGAAACACAGAAATAAAAATGCATCAACGAGGCGCTCAATCCCCAACGACGAATCAGGCAAAAAAACAATCAAGACGAAAAACACACAACGAGCCGACGAATGAAACCCAAATCAAAAAAGCCGGAATAAAAATATCATATGACCATTTCTCCTACCAAGTATGCAGTGCTTGCGTGTACACCACCCAGGTACGTATGTGCCAGACCAGGTGCTCACCCATTGACCGACGCAGCAGTACATACATACCACATAATTGAAGAAGCAGATCCAGGGATATAAAGTGAGGTGCTGGGCAAGTTTATGATGCGTCTCGCCGCATTCATACTTGCATACTTGACACCCTCACCCCAGGGAGGGATAATATGTTTCGTTTCGTGCCTGTGGTGTGAAAAGGGATTAGGTGAACGATTTGTTGGCTTGTTTCTGCAGTACGCAAATGCGATGCGACATCATGATGCCTGGTTGTTCTGTGGCTGCGGATGTCAAGTTTATATGTTGGAGTGTGGACCAACTCGACCATGAGGTACACGAAACTTCTTCCGTAGACGCGGCTAGGTTATTCCGCTTCTCCATCTTTCTCCAGCAGATGGAGGATATATTGATGTGCGTAAAGTGTCCCACAATATATGTAATGTCCACTGAAACAGGCGAGTAAACTAAAGATATCTTCCTGATGAGTGATGGTTCGTCAGCGAATTCGTCGGATACACTATCCGGCACCAACTTCCGGATCTAATAGTTGCTGATCCTGTAAATGAAGTGATTCAAAGTTCTTGACATTCAATCAAGGAAATCTCGAAACAAACTCACCAAGAACAACTTTAGCGTACTATGCCTCTCTTTCAGCCGTGTGCTGTCGATATGGAAAAGCCGCTTCGGTTCCAGAATCGGGTCGGGCGCAAGTGATACTCCGTTTTGGAAAACAATATTCAAACGAGCCTTCTTGTGTTTTTTCAGCCAAACAGCCAACACACCCAGCCCAATCCAGGGATCGGCAACGGGCCGTCATGAATCTAAGATGTGGTCCTCTGTGGTACACAGTACGTGATACAGCACAAATCTCAACCACACCCTCCTTCAAAACCAGCCTGTGATATCTGCTGAATCCTTCCAAGGTCCCTCAAAGAGGATGGTCCTAGGGACGGCCTAGAATCACCAAACCGTGCTTGGATGATGGCGGGGTCGTACTGGGCTTCACACCCTCTTTTTCCTTATTTTACCCCACCACCCATCACCAATTTAGATCGCCGATAAACGTTGTTTTGTCGTTTACTGATCCCTCCTTTTCTCCACGGATATATATTAGGCTTTCGTGTCAGCATGACGATGCAGTATCTAAAAATGCCCGATTCTCCAAGATCCTTCACCCGGTGCTGATTAAAGAAGATGAAATGACCCCCTCCCCGCCCCAATTGCAACTTCTCTTTGGCAAGCTCAATCAATCGGTGGCAATCAAAATCTCACTCTCACGTACTTTTGGGTAGCAAGCGGTGAAGAAGGCCCATCGGAGGACCCCGCGCTTCTCGGGATTTCGGACGTTTTACTGCGGAGAGGGTCTCACCGTCTGTTGGATGGCGCATTGACGCGGATAGCGAAGGTGTAAGGCGAGAGGGAGCGACAGGCACACCAGCACACGGTGACCGGATGGGTGTGAAAGGTTAGCCTGCGATGCTTCTCAATATCAGCCAATAACCATAAAAACGACCGCCTTGTATACCACCTTGGATGCAGATTGGGTGCGTGCCCTGCTACCCTGATTAAGGATGCTGCGTGTCACATCGTATGGCCTTCAACCCGGAGCGATGTGACGGATCATGGCTGACGGCAGCAGCATCGGTGGTAGTATTTGAAAAGGTGTGCAGCATCAGTTACACATTGGCGGTCCGGTGCGGTGCGCGTGTGCAGTGGACGGTTGAACATGATAGTGGATTAGCACTACTTCCAGGCTGCTGCTGTCGTGAGATGTGAGTTGTGTTGTGCCTCGCCTGAGTTCCCAATCCTCAGCTACGCACGAAGGAAGTACGTCTGTATCTTGCTCACTTCCAACCCCCTTTTCCCACCTGACCTTGTTGTCCTCCTTAATCCGTACTTACCTTCCAAAATTCCCAAATCCTCACCAACATAGTGGATCGGATTCGTGGATTAAAAAGCACCACGCAGCCGAGCCTGAAGGAATGCCCGCCCCAAAATTCCATTTTGCTGCTCGGCCCGCTGCAGGACGTTTGCCGCTCCTGCATCATCCCAGAGTTCCAACCTGGATTTATCCTGGCTCAGCGACATGCAGCTTCGATTGTCCAATCATGCTCTCCCTTGCCCTCCAAATCCCCCGTTGAAATTGGCCCCAGCTGAGTGATTTGCATGGATACAGCGAGGGTAGCCATGTTACCATGGACTCCTCATGTCCAAAGGGATGGATGGTGGGAAGCGCTAGAACTACGCTAGTCATGGTGTGGCATTCTGATGGCTGCAAGGCCGAGCAAGGGTCAGAGGGAAACATTTAAGCCCGAGCGTGCATCAGAGCTGCATGAATCTCGTCCCGCGCCGCTCTGGCGGCAGTCCTGGTTGCGGAAGCCCGCATGAGCAGAAGGTCAAGTGATGTCTGAATCGGGTAAAGGAGCCATAGCGGTGAGTTTGGCAGCTTGCAACTTGGCACCACCAATACTCATCCATACAACCCTCCATGGCATGGTAACACTAGATAGGGTGGAACTGAGGCGAGTTGGTAATGAGAATGCAAGATGTGTTGTCGTTTTCAAAACAGAATTTGTGTGGAATGTGATGAGTATGTTGGGAAAAGATACGCTGTGGTTCGCTGTGCTAGTCGAGATTGGGAGAAAACTGGCCATCATGTGCCACATCCTCGAGGGGTGGTTGCAAGAAGAATGCGTTGCACCCTCACCCACACCAACGACAAATCGCTCATATTATTCCTCATACTGTATAATCGCTTCCAATCTTTGACTTCGAAACATGTGAGTTCTCGGAAGCAGGAATCATAAGCCGAATCAACCGGACGACGGTGTGATGCTTCTGCAAGTGGCCCAAACCATGTGGACATCTATCCTCTCCCTTGTAACGCATCCGACGAGAGTGACAAAAGTTCGGCTTAAAAGCCGTAAGCCTTGTCAGAAAACCGACACGACCAGTATAGGGGCCGAAGAATGAAGTCGCACCCGAAAGACTCGCGGGCAATTGGAATAGCAAATGTGTTTCTTCGACCGAGGGATATTACCCACTGATTAGACGATGCTTCTCAACGGCTTTTTTGGAAATCGTCATCGTCCAAACGTACCCGATGCACCCTAGTCAGACAACGCGAGCCTAGACAAGGAATTGCTCCTGTCAACCAACGGTCAACTGTCACCAAAAACTTTCTTGGTCGATGCATGCCGTCTGTTCCGAAGCGACCAAGTTCGCTAATCCTTGAATTGCTGCAGCTCGCTTCAATTGTCCATATTTTATCGATATATCAACTTCTTGCAGATGTGATTCGGGAAGAAAAAGAGGTTTGAGTTTTTCTTTTCTCGGATACTTATGCCAATTGGCAGCCATCAAAAGGCGTGGAAGCTTCCACGTCACGCCTGACTGGAACACAAAGCTTTTGTCGGAAAAGCCACCAATGCAAGTTGGGAACAGCGGGAGCGCGCAAATTGAAAAATGAGGGTTGAGAAGAAAAAGACAGCCTATCATTTACGCCGCCCCCAAAGTGATTTTCTTTCTTCTCGCCAAGTGCGGCTATTTTTTGACGTTGTCGTATCACCATCAATCCCATCAACCAGGGTGAAGGGTGATCATCTCGGGTCGTGCCTTCTCGCCTTCCAGCACCGGGCCGTAGTGGCATCCACGTTGGGAATTTAGCCAGCGAAACATGCCCCTCACTTGAAGGTGGCATGTTTGGTGAGACTCTGAACGGAACAGTACCACATTGAGATGAATCAACAAACTATTTCCTCCCGCCTTTGCCTCCTTTTGAGAGAGGCGCAGGGACAGGGAACGATCGAGAGGAGGTTGGACATCAGGTCGTTTGCTGGTGTGGTGTCTTGTGCTGGGTAGGACAGACTTCAAGTCCTGCGTTTCTTGAACTTGACCTTCAAGACAGAGGGAAGAGGAGCTGCATCAACTGCGGGAATTCCGTTCCTCCCGCTGTCGTGCGACTGAGTGCATGCCTCGTTTGCGTTGTGCCTTATTTGGGAACCTGGTTGCTCGGAGGGTGGTGCTAAGGAAGGAATGTGAATCCACCCACCCAATGCACTCATGGCCGAGGGGAAAGGGAAACGGCTAGGTCTTGGGTGAGGGGATTGGTGTTGTGAGACGGCGTAATTAAGTGCAGCAGCGAGTAAGGAGTAAGCCTTACATCAGAGGCGGTGTTAGCAAGGCAAGGCAGGCTATCTGCATTTGGTCAAGCCGGCATCCAGGCTAGATGCAGACTCTTTGAACGAATTGATAACCTTACCAAGCGCAGCTGCATGATGTAAAGGCTCGCAATGCTCTGGCATAAACGAAGTGACATGGCATGCGCTCCGAACGAAATAGGGAGTTCATCTCGACTCTCGGGGCGAAACAAATACCCTTGGAGACGATGAATTGTTTATCCAAGATCGAAGGTGGGCATAAACGCCGACGAGTACGAGAAGGTTTCATTCAGCAGCGGGATGTTCGTGACGGAGCCCCCGTCCGAGATTCAGAAACTCAGAGCCCCATCACCCCAGATCATCGTCCTGTTTGGTTTGTGTTTGGAACGAGACGACCCATCACATCAAGAGCTTCACCAATCGTGGACCCTTCCCTAGTGGCCGTGCTCTGCGACATTCTGCTCGCGGTGCGTGCCGGTGCGTGGGTGATGTTCGACGGAAGGACTAAAATAATGGGCGAAACATGGCATGACGAGGGTTGGTGACGAGGAGTGGAGGAGGGTGCTGCTGAAAGTTGTCGTCGTGCTGCTGGGTTGTATAAGTGAGTGGGTGGTGCTCTTGCTGCAGGCGGAAGGGCAATGTTCCAAACGAGGTGTGGTGGGTGGAGACGCTGGAGAGGCTTCAGATCCCATGCAGCAACCGCTTGTCATTCTTGTACGCCCCGTGGATGTTTGTCCTGTGTGCCGGGAGATGTGGAGGGGGAGGATGGATGTCTGTCGATACGGAGCATCAGTCATCATTCGTGTAAATTATTAATTGCTTTGCTCTGCCACCTTTGTTGACTATCCTTGGACGGGCGAGACTGCAGTTGCGTCGAGGAAGTCGTTGCGATGACAGAGTTCCAATCCAATTTCCCTTCTCTCGATAGTTCAATCTCAATTTCCATGTTTGCTTGATGGGATGAGGTGGATGAGACGGATAGGGAATGTCTTAGCTGGTCGTGGTCAATATCTCTGAACCCAATTCGTCGGGGCCGAAGCCGTAACCCCATTTATTAATATTATCCATACGAACCACTCCATCCCAGGAAAAGTCTCCATACGTTAACCAGTGAACGAGTTCGTCGAAGCCGGCGGCAGGTTATAAGACGAGGGGTGGTCCCATCAAAGACATTCCTCCGGCCTCTGCCTCTGCCTCTGCCTCTGCCTCACTCCCTGCTCCCAGAATTAATTCCCATTTTGCCTTTTTTGCCTTTTGACGTGGCGACTGCGACATCCATCGTTGACGTTAGCCTCGAACCGAAGTCGAGACGGAAAGGCAATAATCCACGTTGAGAACGTCCAAGTGTTCCTCGTTCCTCCCACCCAGAGCTGCGGGCTAGCGGCTCGTCTCGTCCCTCGTTCCCTCGACCTGCTGACTTGACTCTCGCCCAGCATCGCCTGTCTGTTTGTCTGTCTGTCTGTCTGTTCTGTCCCCCTCGGCCTCTTCCTTAGCTTCCATCGTCTTCGTCCTCTCGTTCCTGTTCCTCCCATCCTCTCATTGCCCCCGATTACATCAATTTCGCTGGCTCGAGGATCCTTTCTACCACACACCTGCCCAGTTCTCACTCGTTCGAGTCGCACTTCCGCCAGTCCAGATCTGGACATTCGTTCGTGTTGCTGTTGCAGCGACACCCCACCAGGAAATCCGCAGCAGGCATTGGAGGCTGCTGACAGGCCTGTCGGTCGTGGAATTTTGGTTCTGCTGGATCTCTTGGACTGGCCGTTTGTAGCGTGTTGCAGGGCTCCAACCAGGTGTTGTTGGGTGTCATTGGATCCCCAGACACTTGTCATTCGCGGGTTCCTCTTTGCTGGTTGCGTCAGAGTGTCAGGGCCCCCAGGACAGATTTGGTGTGTTCCATTTGCCCAAGGAGTGTTCTTGCAGTGCCCAAGGATCCCCCAAGCGCAAGCCGGTGATAGCCAGGGTCAGCAGAGTAGCCTGTGGTCAGTGCAGAAGAAGTGAAGAAGACGAAGCCCCAATTCAGACGCTGGAGAAGCTCAGCTGCCTGAGCCTGCGCTACGCCAAAAGAAAAAAAAGACAATTCCCTCTCCTCCTCCTCCTCCTCCTCCTCGACACCTGTCTCTCCTCCTGGTCTCTCGCTCTCTCCTCCCAGGCCTCGGGGTGGTGCTCTGCTCACGGCTCAGTCCAACGTCATTCATCACATTCCCAAGATTTCCGTCACCAACGCAAGTCGACTCGACTCCTCGGCCAGTTTGCACCGCGCGCCAAATCGTGAGCCATCATCTGAACTCACTGCGGCGGCCTCGAGAATTCCTGATTCGGCCTTGTCCCTTTTCTACACCCCAAACTCCAACCCACAACACGCGATCCCTTCTTTCCCTCTCCCAGCAGCCTGACTGGTCAGCGTGGTAGTCAAGGAAAGCTCTTGTTTTTGTGCCCAAGCAGCGGTTATTGGCCATCAATTCCTCAATATCCGCCCACCACCTACCAGCCCGTCGATCTGCTTGAACCGCTGAGAGCAATTGGTTGGCCCTCCTGTTTTCAACGCCTCTCGAAGAAAAAAAAATCGACGGCGTGTCTCCACCACCTCCATCGTCGTTTGCCTCACCAGTCTTAGGCTGTCATTTCCTCGCCTTACATCGAC
>LLCD01001364.1:0-11325 GCA_001414355.1 Hymenoscyphus salicellus
GGTGGAGTAATGCCAAGCCATCCATAGGACTAACTAGCACCGATAATTCATCTACGTATGTTGTTTGTCACTGTTCCTGCAGATCGAATTACTTCCCAAGTACACCGTCTCCAGAGTCCTACGCAAGCCATTGTCGACTTATTTGGACTATCAAGGCCATTGACACCATATCATATGATCCATACTAGGGCTCGGAACTAATCTCGATTCCATGAATGCAAAACTATGTTTACATAGCCATCATGTGCCCTTATACCATCTCATATCCTTCCCATGTGCCATTCTCCCATCTTACACAGAGAAGAAATGCAGAAAGTTCCTTAAACGCCGCCTAAATATTGCCTATGGTCAACTCCATATCTCCATATCATTTCCCCTTCCGCAGCCCAATGATCCAAGCAAAACTCCGTCGCAAAAGCCAATTCGTACATTCCTTCCATATCCACAAATATTTGCGTCGCATTCGTCCTTCCGTAGATTTCGTGCCGATTGAAGATGAATCTAAGCCTCCCCAACAGCAAACTTAGAACTCATCAACTCATCCACATGCGCCCGTTCAATTTTCGCATTCCCCCTCTCTTGCTCCTTTATCAAGACGGCGAGGACTTCGATGGGAGGATTGAGACCTAGGTTGTTGGCGCGATACCATCGCTTTTGGCGGGCGGATCCAATTGCTGGCTGTTTCACACATCAGCCACCCAGTTCATTCAAAAAGTAGCCATGGGATCGGAAGGGGGTGGGTGGGGGAAGAGGGAGAGGGACAACATACACCATACTGAACGCTCATATCAAATAACCTCAAGATCTTCTCCTCGACACTAACATCCCCCTGATGAACCCTCGGCGCCTTCCTCTCTGCCTCTCGTTCCCGCCAGTATTTCTTGATTTGCAGATCGGTGATTTTACTAGCTCTCTCTTCCTCCTCGGTCTTGAATTTTGCGACGGCGACCGCAGGTAGCTTATTGTCTGCAAGCTCTCCCTTCCTTGCGCTCTTTATTTCTGATTTTGCGGCTGCTTCGACCTCTTCAACTTTCTTAACTTGGGAGGATGTCGAGATTGGGGGTTTGCCCGGGACGTGGGTGGTTTTCGTGACTTTGTTGTTGGTGAAAGCCAGGGTACTTTGGGTGCCTTTTGCGGCTGGACCGCTGGGTTTGCGGGTTGCGCGTCGGGTTCCTGCCATCTTTGGAGGTTGTAGAGGGTTTCTGGACCGGATTGTGGCTGTGAGGAAGGTGCGAGGGAAGGTTGATGTTGGGGAAGGAGGGGAGCTTCGATGACGATGGCGGTGGGACTTTTGTTGACAAGGCAACCGCGATGTCTTGGCGCTAGATTATTTCAATTTCAAGGAGACGCTCTTTCTTCCTTTGCTTTTTATTTGAATTGGATTTGAATCTTCGTGCTATTGCGTCTGTCTAGTCTCATGCCTGGTGTATCAAATCCAGGGGGTTGGTCTAGAACCTTCACCTGCGAGTGACTAGAACACCCTCAAAGGAGTGAATAACGCATTTTGTCAATCCCATTCCCCCATGCAATCAATATATTCAACTTTCTAGACTCAATTATCCTCATTCCTGGTGCTCTTGAGATATATAACACTTCTTCAATTACCGTTTGCTTGCGTCGTCTTAAATATAAGTTCATGACGAAACTCGACAAAGGGTGAATGTTACAAGACCGACAAGCTTAAGTGAAAATGTCGAGGTAAGAACTTACTATGTGAAGTTTGGTGGTGGACCATCGTTCTATCATACACCTAAATTACAAGGAGGACAGTTAAAATTACGTGAGCAAAGAGTACCTCAATTACCTGAAATGCCCACAAGCAACTGACTTCAGAAATTTGAGTCTCTTTAGATACCGGGATACAATTTCGACTTGCTACTGGTAGCTGACCTACCAGTAGGGTTCTCCATCAACATTGTTGTGCGTAAGTAACCTACCAACAGGCCGTGTTTCGAAATTCTCCAGTTGCGCACTCAGGGATAGCTTCCATCGAAAACGGGCTATACCTGTTGCTTCTCATCTACTATGGTAAATACTCGAGAGGTGACGTAAAAAGGTTGCTCGGCGAACCGCAGAGAGGTGTGTGTCTAAGGGGCAACTATTTCGGTCGAACTAAGACTTGACTCATAGCGTGCTCGCGATATCTTTGGTTACCACATCGAGTTTGGGTAAGCTGCAAGTTAGGGTAACCCGTCAGTATATTGCGAGTAAACCATAGGTCACTACCTTGTGGGTAAGTCAGGGAGTAAGTCATTGAGTAAACCATTGTGTAAGACAGCGGGTAAGCCATTGAGTAAGACAGTAGGTAAGCCAACAAGTAGCTTTCTGACTAAGTTGTCAGTTATTTGCAAGTAAGCTACGAGTAACCCAGTGAGTAAAGCACGAAATACCCGCAAGCAAGTCGTGGATATTTCACGAGTAACCCACGAGTATAGTAACCCTTTGCCTTGCCCCAAGATATTGATGCGCATCTCTTTCTATGCAATCGACCATCATCTCTCATTCAGCGCCATGTCCCAATATTTTCAAGTGGCCTACGTCACAGAACCACAGGCTCAAACTATTTTTCATGCTTTCTTGAGAGGAAGTAAAATAAGACCCGAGTTCTTTTTATGCATGCAAGTAAGATATATATTACTTTTCCCTCAAATATTATCTACACAACCCCAATCCCCCTCAAACATAAGCTTTCAAAGCCTCAGAAACAAGACCCGTCATCTCCAAAACCTTCTCATCCTCCAATCTCCTCCCCACACACTGCAAAGTAACAGGTGTCCCATGATAAAATTCCGGATCATAATCAGCTTGCAGAGCGGCATCTTTTGGATTTAAAGCCGTCCAATTCGTACGAGCTTTATCTAAGGCTTTGTCTGCGAATGTTACGGGGAAGGTGCAGACTGGGTAGTCTGGGGTGTTTTGTTAGTGAAGAGGGATGAGAGGGGAAGGGGGACGACTTGCCTAACATGTTGAAAACTCCTGTGAAGTTTACGCAGAAGACATCTGTTTGGGTGATGCCCAACCGAGGAGCAGTCCAAGGACTAGCTGGCAGAATAATCCCATCCATAACCTGACCCTCACTCGCCGTCGCATTCCATCTATCCAAATACGTCTTCTGAAAAGCATTCCGTCTCGTAATCATATCCCTCAACTTCGTCGGCCCCAGCGTCCCGTGTTCCCCAACCTCATAAGCCTTCTCATAAGCTTTCATACTCCCAAAAACAGGCTCGTCATGTTTTCGTGTTAATTCTAGAATCGCAGCTCCTCCTAGGGTGTAGAAAGAATTATTCATCTCAGCCGTCATCTCCGGGTGATCTTTAGGACTCCATTCAAAAACCTCATGTCCCGCTTTCTCCAAAGCAGCTTTTGTAAGTGCTAGTCCACGAACGATGGGAGGATGAACACTAATTTCTCCATCATTATCGGAGATAATTCCGAAACGGAGTTTCTTTGGTAAAAGGGTGTTTTCTCTCCAAGGAACAGCGAGACATTTTGGGTCCAGATTCCAGGGCGAGGATTGGGCGGAGAGTACAGCGGCGCAGTAGAGTTTTAGGGTGGTGAGGGAACGGGACATAGGCCCGTTGTTAGAATATATGAAGTCTTGTCCTGAGATGCCGGATTTGGTGCCGTAGACTGGGAAGCGTCCGAATCTACTAATGTGTTAATAGATGGGTTGATGGTTACGGACATGAACTGGGGATGGGGGAACGAACGTAGGCTTCAACCCAAATAACCCATTAAAAGAACTCGGAATCCGAATAGATCCTCCAATATCAGTCCCCACCCCCAACGGACTCCCTCTCATAGCAAGCAAAACTCCTTCTCCCCCACTACTTCCTCCTGAACTAGTTCCACTGTGGTAAGCACCATTCGTCTCTCCCCAAACATTGGAGATTGTCTCCATCATCATCATCGCCACAGGCACAGCGGTTTTCACATAAAATACCGCACCGAGTTTCGCTAAGATGCCGACTAAGACCGTTTCTTGCTCCGGAGTCGTGAATTCATTGGCGTAACACGCCATTCCCAAAGATGATGGATGAGGAGGTGTGATCATACAATCTTTCAGTGAGATAGGAAGACCATGAAGTGGACCTATCACTTCTCCCGTTTTCTCGAGGTGGTCGTCCAGGAATTGTGCGCGTTTGAGAGCTTCGGGGAAGAGGATCTCGGTTAGACAGTTTGTCTATCTATTTTTTTAGCTCCCTTCGTCTCTCTCTCTCTCTCTCTCTCTCTCTCTCTATCTCTCTGTCAAGTAAGTGAAGGGTGATACATACAAGTTGATGAGCAACAATACTCGCTTTACAAAAAGCCTTCGTGACTTGCACCGAAGTCCATATTTTATTCTTAATCTTAAGAAGAATATCTTCTGCTTCCGTCTCGATGATCTTTAATTCCTCGACCGTAAAATGTTTCGATGATTTTGGGACTGTTGTTAGATTCCTGGGAAGATCTTTCAACGATTCGGCGGGGAGGAGATATTCTTTTGGGATTGCATCTTCTCGACGCTTCTGTGCGATTGCTGCGATTTCTTTATAGTGTTGTCCCATTTTGGATGTAGTAAGTGTATGGGATGATTTCAGCTGGCCAGATGGCGAATGCATTCAGTACTTGAGGACTTTGGGAATAGGGCGGGAGAAAAGTACAAATACAAGAAGTTGAAAGGGTTCGTTTCAAGTTGTTATCACGGCCATTATTTTTTCCCCGAACGGGCGAAATTTACTGACAAGATACAATCAGTGGGATGTGATAGTGGAGCGGTGCAGTCTTGATGAGATAGAGTCGGTAGGCCAATGAAAGTGGGGGCTTCCGGGCGAGGCCGAGATCGGTAGATGAACTAAAATATACTTACAATATGCCCGAAAAGTCTTCGAGATTTCGAGGATGTGCAAGAATCTTGTAGTCCCGTTATTTTCGGATTTTGCGTAACTGTTAGAATTATTTGGGACGATTGACTGTCAAACTGTGGTTTGGTTGGTCGCCGATAGTGCCTTCCTCAGCTCATACTGACTGCAATAAGAGTGAATCGCAACACCAATTCCTTGTGAAATCGACAGGGCTCGCGAAAATACAATGGCAGAAAGGTAGTACAGGTTAGACGAGGCAAGAAAGGGGAAGTGTATGACAAAGGTACGCGAGAAATGAGTACCAGGAAACAATTTTCGCTCAACAACATCTCCCATATATTCATTCGTAAAAATTATCAACATCAACAAAGAATAGAACCAACCACTCAAGAAACCCATGGGTATCTCAACACCAAAAACTCCCATCCCAACATGCCAATCATGCGAAGAAAGGGACAGACTGCCTCGAAGTCAACCCAGCAGCATCAGTATTAGCGTTCAAAACCCCAACATTCGAAATCAAAAGATTGACAGCGGTATCAGAGCCAGATCCAGCAATTTGTTGACCAGCTGCTTCACAAGCGTGAGTAGAGATTTTGTTGGTAACACTTTTTGGAATTAGTCTTCATTCAAGTTTTAGGAAACTTGTGGGATACAAACAAAGCGATGTTTCCAGCAGATCCACGAGCACCACCGAGATCAGCTTTGCTAGCTGTGTTGTTTGCTTGCGCGGTCGAGGTACAAGATGAGATGGCTGCTTTTTCTGCAGTGCTGAGAGTAGCAGCATTTACACCTCCTGTTCCGAGTTTGGCGATTGCGGCCATGGCTGCTGCTGGGATTGTGAGGGAACTTTGGGATGTAGCGCCGGCGAGGACGGTGGCAATGTTCTAGAGAATGTCTTAGTAGTTTTGTTCAACCTAAAGACAACTTTCGCAGGAATTTTCTTAGGGTATTAGTGGATTTACTCACTGTAGTGCTCAAAACCGAAGCCTGGGCTGTTGCGAAAATGCAAAGAAGGACGTATGAAGAGTATTGCATGGCTGCGGTTGTTATAATCTTAAAATTGAAGAATAGAATATATAAAGAATGTCAAAGAGCGATAAAATATTGGAAGTAGAAATTAAAATGACCGGCCAGCGCTCTAAAGAAAATGATGAGAAGAAACTCAAACCTCATTCTTCCACGTTGAACTTATACAATACCTCCTACAAACAAACCAGGTTCTCCTCCGTGCTGGTGCGGCTACAGATGCCTGTCCTTGGCACCCTGAAGCTTTTGTAACGTCCGAAGTACGCTGAGACGCCCAATGGAGATTTTTACGAGCGATAAAACACCGTATTGGGTTAGTTCGTCTGATCAGCACAATGGTGCGGGAGTATCGAACGACGAGTTACAAACATTCTTCCCCAGAATAGAGGTTTCCGCGGTTGTTGAGACCTTTCCATTTTTGTTTTACTTCAAAGAAGCAAGGTAGGGTGCCACTGAATTTCAAAGTCAAAATTTGAAAATCATCGCAACACCAAAATGGAGCTAAAGCCATAACGCATACACAGAAACAGAAACGGAGCATGAAAACTTTATTGAAATGGCAGCAGTCCTGTTTATTGTGTGTTGGAGAGAAAAAAAATTATTGAAGCCTCAATTGATGTATTCCGAGAGCAAGGCCACCTTCTTTGGGAAAATAGAGATAGGCCCAGCAATTGGAATTGTTTGTTCTTCCATCATCTATAGACGTTCAACCCACGGGAGAGTGAGGAGTTGAACGCATATGCTCAAATGGGGTGTGTATTTGGTCTCGATTTCATTCGTATCACGAAGGTTCGCAGGTTTGAGGAGACGAATGCGGGATTCTATTCATCGATGTTGTAAACCCGCCCAAACTCCTTTGTATGCATGCCTATCCTGTTCCGTGGGACCGCCAACGCCATTCGTAAATTCAGTTCTCATGCTGGAAAGGAAAGTTAGCAAGAGCATTGTCGTGGAGGGCAGTTCACTTACTGTCTAGGAAATCCGCCGCCATCAGCAACTCAAGACACAACTCCGGTGGAATCTCCATATCTGGCACATCCTCTCGATCTCGATTTTTGTAATTGTAGTAGAAGTATTCCGCAACCTTTTCCAGGACGATTCCACTGTCGAGCTAACGTTAGTAGCTTCTTCGGATTGTGTAGCAAAATAGACAAAGGACCAGCCTGGAGTCTCATATCAAGTGTAAAGAGCAACACCCAGCGTCGCAACCTGTTCGATGGTTTGAGCAGGAGGTTCTGTCTGCAAAAGCTTGGTTGTAATCATAGACCACGAAGATTTTTATCTTCCCCTTGTACGGTGACCATTTTGAAGGTGGGGAGGATCCATTTTCCCGCAGGAGGGATTGTGACGGGATTTCGGTGAACGTAGAACGTACTTTATCTCTGCAAAGGTGCATCTGCCGGTCGTTGCTTCTGAGAAACCACCTATGCCCAACTATTAGCAGAGTAGACGGGCAAGATATGCCAGATGAGGGGAGAGCTTCAAGAAGGGGAGAAAACGTACTCTTGGGGTCCAACATCCTTTTGATGGCGCCGCTTGTGCAAGCCGCCTCACGCAAGACCACGTACTCGAATCCATCACTTGATATGAGCGTCACATACTTGCTGAGGCCTGAGCCAGCTCCTGCGTGCGAAGATTCCATCGTGGATGCTGTGAGGTGATGGTGGGGAGACGCGACGGAAGTTGTAGAAAAGCGCGTTGGCAGCCTGGTTTTAAGCCCACCCACCGCAGGATATGATCGCACCCCCAAGTTGAGCCTCATCTGAGGTGTGCGGAGGTTCCTCCTCAGCCTCCTCACCTCCCTCAACCTGTTACAAAACAATAGAGTTCCGCTCGTTTCTCCATTCTGAGAAGCTCGTAGCTAGCATTAGTTACAATCGACCCAATATTCAGCTTCGTTGATTTTTATTGTCTCCATTCGTGGTTATTGTCGTCTTCCATACATTCCCGCATCGCGCCAGCAGTCAACCAAGATATGATCACCAAAAAAGGCTTCGCGGCACTGGCTTTGCTGAGACCCAAGGCTGGTGGCTTCTACAGGGTATTTTTGTTGTCTTAAGCATGATAAGCCTCGTTTTTGAACTAATTCGACAAACAGAACTTGAGGGCTAGGTTTAAGAGTACTGTGGCGACAACCAATGCGGCAATTCTATCTTCTCCGACTTTGAAACTTTCTGCCACAAAGAAGTTGTTGATCAGAACGGTGCCAAAAACCCCCTGGGATTTCCCGAACCAGGAAGCATTCTCCAAGGGGCTTCCCCTTATAGACCGTTGAAAGTAGCTGTTGTCTTCGTCAACAACAGCGACAGGTTCAGGACCGAGGAATTCCAATACTGGACAACGAAATTACTTGACAAGTACAAAGTACATACTTCAGCCACTATTCAAACTGTCAATAGTTGGCAACCTGTGACGGTATCTGATGACGAGAACACTGACAATTATCGAGACCGTTGCCAAAAGGCCTTTAATGGGGCAAAGAGGCCTGCCTTGCTGGATGATTTCTTCTTTCTATTCATACTCCCGGTAAATGATAGGGATCTGTCCGCAGAGATAAACCGCTGGACTGATTGTGAAGTCGGGGCTCCTTCGGTGTGCCTCCTCTCTCCCAAGCTCAAGAAAGTTGAGAACGATCCCACAATTCTCGCCAAAATGTGCTTGGATATACATATCAAGCTAGGGAGAGCGACGTATTAAATCACCCCAGGGGCGGGGTATCTTTCAGCAATGAGAAGCTTGGGGCAAAGCCTGGAACAATGATTATGAGTGCCGATGTGACACGCCCTAAGCTAGAAGTCGAAAATTGCCCTGCGATGGCAGCGGTGGTAGCAACTAATGACGATGTCTCAAACCAGTATCTCGGATCTGCGCGACTTCAAGAGAGCAAACATCACCTAACTCCCCATCTGGTGAAGAGCTGAGTTGTAGCTGACTTTGTTTTTAGCATATTTCTGACCTGGCTGGAATGGTTAAGGAGCGTGTCATTGCTTGGTTCGACAAGGCAGTGGCAAGCAAGTCAAGCCCAAGATTGCCATCAAACATGATCTTTTATCGAGAAGGGGTCATGGATAGCCGGTTTCACATAGTCGAAAAGGTGGAAAAGGTGGAAAGAGACCAAATTATGGCCAGATCACGCCTCATGAAAGAAACCAGGTTCCAAAGCTGGCTCTCCTCTTCCTCACCACAAGACGCCAAGCTCGCTTCTATAACAAGGATAACGACGTCAATTTCCCAAGTTCCTCCCGATCAGGTCGCTCCATACACCCTCTAACAACCATTCTTACATTCTAATTTGCCGAAAGATCTGTCAAGATGGAGTTGGATCATATACTTGTGCCAAATATTGTATTTATTTACTTGCGTTGTGGCTTCCAGGGGGGCGAAATAGTGGTTTCCCAAGGGAGCTTTTAGTCTATTAGAGGGTAAAATGATGGGCAATGAAATATGCTGGTTGCCTAATTTGGACAAAAACACGCGAGGTACTTTAGAACCTGAGGTGGATCGCGTGACGATAGCTGTGACTTGCTTTGGTTGATTGGGAGTCTCGGGCTTTGGGTGGAATGGTGAGGGAAAGGTTGGGCTCTTAGCGTGTTCAAAATACTCGTTTATCTCATTGGTTGTTTTGACTTGTTGCGTTTTAATATTAAGGGGAGTGTGGTTCTCGGTGATTGTAAAGGACATCTCTTAGAGAAAGGATGTGAAAGCTTCGGTCAAACTCCATTTCACGGACGGATTTGGAAGGATAAAGAGACGAGTTTCATGCGTTCAATTACTCGTCTGATCTTTTTGGGGATTATTGAGCGTCGAGCGACTCGCACCTTCTAGAAGTCAAGTGACTCACTCACTTTTGAGCTAAGATGGTAATGGGAAAGAACCTTGAATTATGTGTTAGCTTAATTTTATAGTTGGAAGGGGAAAATGTCGTCGCCTTAGTTCTAGTTTGAGATCAACCCATTTTTTGGCGTGATACGATCAAGGACTTTCTCACGATCCATGTCGAAGGGGGTGCACAGCTCAATGGTAGTGGTTCTTGCGCTTGATACTTCGAGCTAATATGTACTCAATGAATCGTGGTGATTTTCATTTACCTCGTGACCGGTAACCGTGACACGAATGATCTCCCCGATTGGGAAGCGATTGAGGTTATCACCAGCTGCCAAGAAATGCATGATGTCGCACGATCTGTGACGAAGTAGGGTAGCTCACGTAAAAATCCGCGCCGCACGCGTAGAAGCTTCGGACCAAATTCCACTTTTTCAACGTCTGATGTCTTTTCATACCTCTATCTCATGTATCTTTACTTGTTTCAATTCGGCTTCTCGATGTATTTGACGTTCTGTGTGCCGCGCATACCAATTCTGTGCCTCGAGCATGCGATTATTGAATTGGCATGTTTCGGTGCCGGCCTAGCCGTGCCATTCCCGGATTTTGTACTAGTAGAATTCCCCTTTGGGCCCTTTGGGTTCTTATCTCTCGAGACGAAATCCCCACGTCTTGGATATCGTCCGATCAAGCAAAATAACCTTATTCAATGCTCTGCTAATGATTGTGCAGGAAGCTCCTCTGATCAGGTGGACCTTTCTTTCCGTTTGCCGTGCATGCTCATGACGTCGTTTCCAAAACAAAAACAAATATTATACCACCTACCCAGGTCGATATTTTTGTCCAAGCCAGCACTCTTCCTGTTGCTGTGTATCATCTAGAAAGCCCTAATTTGGAAAACTTAAGCCATTTCATTATTTCCATTCTTACAGCCCCGTCGGATTAGGGCTTTCTCGGACCGGGACGAGTAATTCTATTCTTACAAGTAACTCTATTCTTACAAGTAACTCTATTCTTACACGTAACTCTATTCTTACACGTAACTCTATTCTTACAAGCAAGAATCCGAAAGCGAAATAGCGAAAAAGCGAAATAGCGAAAAAGCGAAAAAGCGAAAAACCTAATACCACCCGAATGCTCGGCGGAAGGTGCATGAGGTCCGCGATAAATTGGCACATCCAGTCGTCGTTGCCCGTTTGTATGGCTGATCGAAATATCCGCCACCTCCGGAGCGTCTGCAGCGGTGACGGCCCAACCCAAATGATGCTCCCCTAGTCTCTCCACCTTGTCGTGTAACTGGCAATTCTCTTCAATTGGTCAGGAAGGGGGGATGCACAAGGCTGTCAAATGCAGATGACGGGGACTCCCCCCACACGCGACAAACTGCTCTTCCTGGTAAGTAGGAAGTTCGGACATTTGAGCATATCCAGGATCCCGCCGGTCTTCAATGCTATCTCTCCCCATGGTCTTTTCTTGTCTTTCCTCTTATGGAACTTGATTCCTCATCTCCATCTTTCCATCATTCTTCCTCTCCTGTGCGCTTTCGGTTTTGAGATCAACTCTCCTTCGTGATCATGTTGGGGGACATTCCCCGCGCCATTGGGCGTTTGCCCCTCCATATCTACAGGAC
>LLCD01001365.1:0-11323 GCA_001414355.1 Hymenoscyphus salicellus
CTTCTGCGATTTGAACAGAGAAGGGCAGATAGGGTTTTCTGCCCTGTATATTATGGTCGTGATTTCGCAGTTATTTCGAGAGAGCGATTGAGAGGCACGGCGTTGAAATTGAAGTTGAGGTCGGAGGGGCTGGGCTCGCTGCTTGTCGCAAAGATTCCTTGATGGCGGGTACTGAAATGCACGTCGCGTCGGCCAGTTCCCGCAGATTTCCACACGCGCAGCCGATTTTTCGTGACACCGGGCCGAAGAGTAATTTACGGACCGACAACGGCCGATCCGTCCAACTCCTTTTTTACCGAGGCACTTTCGGAAAGGGAAGCTTGAGCTTGAGCGCAAGACATTGAGGTATTACCATTCAGTCGCAAGCTCCATTTCAAGACACAGAAGAGCGGTATCTTGCAGAAAGATACTAGTTATGGCACCAAGACGCAATAGCCAGGCCACATCCGCCGAGATCTCTCTTACGCACCTCAAGACATGCTTGGTCAACTTGCCAGCGTCGTTGTGTTCGCTGCTGGTCAATGTCAACATAGTGAGTCCAGTGCTCCCCCCCATAAAATAGCTTCTAATCTTGTGCCACCCAGCCTGCCCAAAATTTAGTCGTTGAACTCAATTACCGTATCCCGCCCGCACCAGGGACGAACCAACCAAATGGAGCGCCTACACATCGATCCATATTCGTGGGCTGGACAGGCATGCAGAGCAAGCGCAAACTCGCCCCAATAGTAAACCGAGACGGAATAGCAGGCACAAGAGGAAATACAGGACGAGATCAAGATGTATCACTGGTGGAAATCGATGCCACCTTTGCGCGCACATTGGGACTGGCAGATGGGCAGAAAATAACGGCAACCTTACACATGGATCCGCCCATTGCCCATACGGTAAATATTGAACCTCTGACCGCGGACGACTGGGAGATTATAGAATTACATGCCAATTTCCTGGAGTTCAATTTCATACATCAAGTGCGGGCCTTGCCTAACCCAAGCTATTCCCCCTCTTCTGGTTCGACAGCGGCACCACATCCACTTACCCTACACCTTTCTCCGACATCTACTGCCAATATTATTATCACTTCCTTGGTTCCTGTGCTTTCCCCAAACTCACCATTTGCGAAGCTTTCCCCAGATGCCGAAGTAATTGTTGCCCCAAAAACAAGATCAAAGCCAACGGCCTCTTCAGGGGAGAATCGTAGTGTCACTTCGAGGAAAAGTGCTGGAGGAAGGAGTGCTGGTGGGAGAAGTGGTGCTAGCACTGTTCGTCGACGAAGTGGGCAAGAGGAAAAAAGGCCAACCATGTTCTTCAGAGGCCTAGACCGAAGAGCTTGCGAGGATTTATTTGAAGATGGCAATGAATCGCAGAATGATGGACTGAAGGTTTGGGTGGATAGAGATATCTTGCTATCAAAAGCATTGAAAGGTGTCACTTGGGCATGCGTCACTCTGGTCAAACCTCCTACTTTGCAGAATCCTGTTGATCCCCAAAAATTGCAACAAGAGCTTGAGAATATGCGAGATGTGGGCAAGTTAGCTACCAAGGTAGTAGCTCGCTTGTTGCCATGGGATGATCCACCGGACAGCCAGCATGCTGCATTATCCTCCTCACTATGCGCTGCCATGTCCCGTGAGGAGTTTGTTGGTGGTGTTGTGAAGCTTGAAGCGGCACCTACGCAAATCGAGAGAGCAGAGCAGAGTGGTTCTCATGTTATCAAAGTATACCCCTTTGCAACGGGCAAGGGCAAGATTTCTGAAGGCCTGAAGTTTGGCGGTGAAACCAACGCCGAGCGAGGAGATTCCTCAAAGCGTCTACTAAAGATGTATGAGGGGCATAAAGACTCAGATGGTATCTTTGATGGTCCTTTGACAAATGGGATTATCCTCGGAACACCTCAAGTACCAATGGCAGGCTGGGAAGGAGGCGTTCTTCGGTTCGAACACCGAGTCATAGAATCTGCTAGCAAGACCTGTCAATGGTTTCTGGGCTCTGAAAGGAAACTTAGCATCGAGGTTCAGCCCCCAATACCAAAGCCCTTGTCTATCTCGAACGCCGCAATTGGGGATCCTCTTCCACAGATTGCCCCTATACTTGTGGGCATAGACAGTCTCATTGAAAAGTTGCAATCACACCTGTCACATATGTCATCAGTCTTGCTCACTGGTGCTCTTGGGTCTGGGAAAAGCTCTCTAGTACATCTACTTGCTCATAAACTACGCTCGGAAACCCTCTTCCATACTACCTACTTTTCCTGCCGGAAATTAGTCAACCACGAAACTCAGGTATCAGCCATCAAGGAGACCTTCACAAGACTGTTCATGGATGCCACCTGGGGTGCTAGACTAGGCGGGAAATCCATTGTTGTTCTGGATGATCTTGATAAGCTATGTCCTGCTGAAACGGAGCTTGAAGTTGGAAACGATAATGGCCGTAGTCGACAAATTAGCGAGGGTATATGCAGTGTGGTAAAACAGTATTGTGGGAGAGATAGCGGTGTTGTTCTCCTGGCGACAGCACAAGCTAAAGAATCTTTGCACAATGTCATTGTTGGTGGCCATGTTGTCCGTGAGATTATCGGGCTCAAGGCTCCTAATAAAGAGGCGCGAAGAAGGGTAGTGGAACTGGTCGTCAGACAAAATGCCTCTGATCCAAGTCCCCACGAAGTCAAAACAAGTCTTGATAGCAGACCAACAACTGCTGATGGAAGTGTTATCGAGGGAGAGGGTGCTTGGATGGATGGAGCAAGTGTCGCAAGTCGACCTGGAACTGCATCAAACGGGAAAAATGAAGGACTGATAATATCCCCTGATCTCGACTTCCTCGACCTCTCTGGCGAGACAGATGGTTACATGCCTGGCGATTTAGTCCTCCTCGTTTCTCGTGCTCGAAGCGAGGCATTAATACGCTCCGTCACCGAATCACCAAACACCGACTCCGCAACTATATACCTCAGTCGCGCCGATTTCAACAGCGCTTTAAAAGGCTTCACCCCCGCATCCCTCCGAAACGTAACCCTCCAAACAAGCACCACAACCTTCGCCTCCATCGGCGGTCTCCACGCCACCCGAAAGATCCTCCTCGAAACCCTCCAGTACCCTACAACCTACGCCCCCATATTCGCCCAATGTCCCCTTCGTTTACGATCTGGACTCCTCCTCTACGGCTACCCCGGCTGCGGGAAGACACTACTCGCATCCGCTGTCGCTGGCGAATGCGGGTTAAATTTTATATCTGTCAAAGGGCCTGAGATCTTGAATAAATATATTGGAGCGAGTGAGAAGTCTGTACGGGATCTGTTTGAGCGTGCCGAGGCAGCGAGACCGTGTGTGCTTTTCTTTGACGAGTTTGATAGTATTGCGCCGAAGAGGGGGCATGATAGTACGGGGGTGACGGATCGGGTAGTTAATCAGTTGTTGACGCAGATGGATGGGGCGGAGGGGTTGTCGGGTGTTTATGTTCTTGCTGCTACGAGTAGACCTGACCTTATTGACCCGGCGTTGTTACGACCTGGCCGTCTTGACAAAAGTCTCATCTGCGACCTCCCCGATCTTGAGGATAGGATTGATATCTTGAAGGCGCTGGGGAAGAAACTTACGCTTAGTGAGGAAGTCATCGATGCCCTCCCCGAGATTGCGGATCGAACAGAAGGCTACAGCGGAGCTGATCTCCAAGCTTTGATCTACAACGCTCATCTCGAAGCCATTCACGACGTCCTAGGTGATCAAGAGCACAACGACCTAGGCAGCAAGAAAACAAACGGCACGAACGGTACATCACAAGGACCTCGAAACTTCATACAATTCCGCTACGGCGAATCCGAAGACCTCGCCGAGTCTGAGGCTCGTTCAAAAGGAGGACATAACAAGAGTAAAATGCTTGCGGAACGGGCTATTATTTCTGCAAAACTCGCAGAGATCAAGGCGACCAAAAAGCGAGCCAAGGCGAACCAACGAGGTGTGAGCGGGGAGGAGAAAGGCCCTAAAGAAGAAAAGGAACAGCAGGAGGTTATGATTGCCTGGCGACATGTTGAGAAGAGTCTTGGTAGTACGAGGGCTAGTATTAGTACTCAGGATCGGGTGAGGTTGCAGGCTATCTATAGGGAGTTTGTTGTTGGACGGAGTGGGGAGATGAAGAATGGGGAGGGGGCGAGGGATGTGGGGGGGCGGACGAGTTTGATGTGAGGTTTTGATGAGTATTTTCTATTGGAAGGGGAGGGGATGGGTAAAATGAATAATTTTTTTTGGGAGGGTTGAATTATTTTCCCGTTCCAAAATTTCAGGTTTGGGTTTGAGCGCTCTACCGAGAACTATGTTTAACATGGGGACGGAGGTTTTATAAATCACCCCCGGGAACTTTGATTTTTATTGGTTGCTAAATATCCCACAAATACCCCCTAGTTTTTTCTTGGTTCTTGGTTCCTGCATCTCGCTCGGAATTTATATATCTTCTCGGGTTTTATTTTCGGACATAAAGAATCTCGCTCCGAGTGAAGCCTATTGAGTTGTTGCCGGTAGAACGACGATCCTCAGAGCCTCCAAGGAATTATGTTGAAGATGTACGTTGGGTTTGAGAGGATATCCCTTCGTGATTGGTGGGTCAAGAGGGAAAAAGAGAAGCTTGATGGGGAAGGTATCAGCAAGGTATGTCAGATTTGGTGAGGGGTAAAAGTTATATAAGGTCCTTGAACCAACACCAACACTTGCTATCAATTCTCATTATCATTCTGTTTTTTCGTCGAGGAGATTGTAGTCTCATATATATATATACCAGAGAACTTATCTATAACCACAAACCATCAAGATGCCCTACGATATCCCAACCTACCTCCTAGACCGAGCGAATATCCACGATACCGTGACGAAGATGTCTCTCTTTCTTGATCTCAAGGAGTGGAAGAAGATTGGAGAGGAGATTTTTGCTGAGGTATTTTCCCTTCTATTCCTTTTGTTCTCCACTCTCATCTCTCAGTTCTATTCTTGGTTCAGAGGCAGGTCGAGAAAAGCAGGTGTTAATTTGCAAGTAGGAGTTACTTGTCGATTATACTAGTTTACTTGGCGGGGAACCTTATACTGTTACAGGGGGGAAGCAGGCGGAGACTTGGGAGTTTCAGTTGAGGAATTTGGATGCGTGGCAGCATGTTACTACGTGAGTGGGCTCCCCCCCCCTTTGGGCGAGTAAGGAGGGATGTGCTCTTGGTGGGATTGAGGGGTGTTTGGTCTTTTTGAACTTGTTCCGGAGTGGGCAAATGGGTGCTCTGAGAAGAAATATGGATAGGCTTCTGACTTTTGGAGGGTGGCGGGGTCGTGCCTTCCTCTCTTTGTGGGGTGGGCTGGATCTTGGTCTTGAGGTGGGAGGGAAGGAACGACCTCAACTTGTAGAGGATCGAGATCATGTTTCTCCTTGAAGAGAGCCCGTGGAGCAACGTTTGGGGGCTGAGAGGAGTGCTAATGTCTCTTGGTATCTTAGGAGTATTCTCATCGACCTCCCCCAACCCGGCGAGGGAGTAGAGAGGCCTGAGAAAACCGGTGTTCTGGCAAATTGTATTGTGCATTTGACGAGGAAAGATGCTAGGGGTGGTCCGGATGTTGGGAGTGGTGTATGTCCTCTTATGCCTACCTCTTCCTAAGAATATGTATGCATGAGAATGCGTTGTTAACGAGTTAGATAGGGAAGGTATGATTTAGATCTTGTACGCACGAAGAAAGAGGGGAATCCTTGGAGGGTCTCGAAGATGAAGACGGATATGGTTTGGATGCAGGGGAATTGGGATGTTTATAAGGGGGTGGAGAATCCTGAGAAGGAGTCAAATTAGATGAGGAGGCAGATTGAGGTGGTTGAGATTGGTAAGTTGACATCTTTCTTTAGAGGGTGAGAGATGAGATGAACGATTGAAGCAATTCTTGGAAAAAGTTGAAATTGAGGGTCTTGCTGACGAATAACATAGAATAGGGAGTTAGTCTCTCGGGGCTTATATTACAGATTTAAATCCCATGTTGAATGAACCTAGCATTCAGTCACGGAAACTGGTGGCATTTGTTCAGATCTTAGACTAATCTAAATCAATAGCAAGTCCTGTAATATCATAATCTCAGTTTCTACTATCATCACATAATGGCTTCCCATAATTTCCTTCTACTCATCTCATCTTCTCATAATGAGCGCTCATAATGCTTCGAACCTGCGAGGTCTCATATTTCCTACGGGCAAGACGAGAGATATGGGAAAGACGGCAATGAATCTCTGAGAGACAATGTCTATTTAGGCAACAAGCTTCATTTTCTTAATAACACGGACGTCTTCTTTCTTCAATGTGTTTGAGATGTTTTGGGTATTTTCGGAATTCGAGGTGGTGCAGGCGCTGCTCATCGCCTGCAGGTCGCTCTTTCCCTATCCAAGAACAAGACGCGTTCCTTCCTTTCCTCCCCTCAACCAACACTTTTTTCTTCACAAAACCTTGAAATTCCATCCCGGGCTCCCAAGTGGTGCGCGGATCAATCTCAACACTTTTCGTCTCTTCAAATCCTCCCAGAGATTTGACACTGTCTTGTATTCCACCTTGTCGAGTTCCTGCTGCTCTGGACATCCCGCTGCCTCAGTTCTTGCCCGTCAAGTTTCTGCGAGTCCAGCAGCAACCAAAAGAACTTCGACGCGTCTTTCTCTTCACCTCGTGCCCTTCTTCCTATCCGGGCACTCTTTGGCATCGGCGGTCACATTTCGACCACCCCGACGCGCCGTTCCCGGGGCTCCTCGATCGGTAGGCAATGCAACTTGGCTTGCTTCTCCGACGCCGCCAGACCTGACGAAGTAGTTATCGGGCCATGAGTATGTCCTCCCATACCTCAGTATACGAGCTTCACTGACGATGTTGCAGAATGATAGCAAAATGCCGCCACAAAAACTCAAGCCTGTGGCCAAGAAGCCGATCAATGCACCTGTTTTTTTTATTCAGCAAGCCTTCGCCGCTTTTTTCCGATATCTAAAAGAAGCAGGGAAGACTGATGATGGATGGATCCAGTAAGTACATACCTCTAACTCCATGTTGCAGATTGCTTGTCTAACTTCTCCAGCTTCCCGGATGCGGCAAAAAGCCTACGCGACTTTTTGAAAGCTCATCGAAGAAATGGCACAAGCATTGAGGAAAAGTTCGTTACTGAATTGGTTGCCCTTCTCGAGTACGAGGATGGAGACATATGCCACCGCCTGGACAGTACGACTTTCACTGTGATTGTGGAGGTAATACTACAAACTGACCACTGCCAAGCATGCGAGCGTGGGCTGTATTTACTAGCAGTGAGTTTTCAACACGAAGGTGCATTTTCACGACTGACCCAATAGGCTTCTTTGCACCAGGACAAACCGGACATTCATCCAGAAATTCAACGCCAGTTCATGAAGAAGCGAAAACATGACATCGGGAAACATTGTCTTGTGTTACTCTTCGACCGCTTCGTAGATGTCGATGGTCCTTTCGAACTCCGAAGATGGGTGAGCTTTATCCATCCATTGTCTATGCCCCTTGCTAACTTGATGTGAGATTGGAATTCTTGGCCTTCAACTTCTGAAAGGGAATTCCGAAAACGTCACCTGCATGGAAGTCGGGCCAGATAGAATACGGTAAGAGCTTGGCATCATTCAAAATGGACCTAATCACTAACCCAATGTCTAGACAAGGTTTCGGTGAAATGTTAACAACGGAAGCGAACGAGATTGTGAGGTTCCTTGCCGGCAAAGTCATCAATGCTTTACGAGAAGCCGGTCTACCACTTCGAACTTTTTGGCCTGTAGACGCATCAGAAGAAACATACGAGAAATTTCCCCAGTCGTCACACGATGGGTGGAGCCAACAGTTTCAAACATACCTTGACGATGTATTCATAGCGGAGGGTCGAGAAGCAGAGGAGCAGTACGTTAAAATGGGAGGCACCTGATGAGATTATGTACTAATATGGAATTAGAAACACTGGATTGTACTTTGCGACTGATTGCTTCTTCAAACATGGTTCTAAGCCGCCTCAGCAACTAAGAGGTTTGGGGCACTCATTGAATGTCACACTGAATGTTGATATCTTGACTATTCACGTTCCAAGTTCAGAAGATTGGCCAGATGAGATCCTCGAAATCCCAGTACCATGTATCTCAAACTTAGTGCTTCATGGCAAATCAGAAACACAAGGTGGGAGTGCGGTGGTCTACTTTATTAGGGGGGTAAATACTGCTCCGTGTACTTTAAATGGCAAGGAAGAAGACGTTATTAGCATCAGACTTCGAGGGCCACCGGATATGGTGCAGGCACTGGCAGAAGACTTTGAAAAAGTCAGCGAATTTGGAAAGAGCCTGTACGACCAATCTGGTTTCTCCGACTACGACACAACAGATGAAGATACGGACAGTCACCAATCATCAATCAAGAAGGGTGTTACGCAGGCTTTCTCACAAGAGGCTGTAATGCTTGGAAGCGAAGTTGGGAGTGAGGCTATCCACGATCACGAAGATCTGGAGCAACACCCTGCAGCACCAGTCTTTCACGACGACGACGAGTTGTATGATTCGTTCCCAAGAAAGTCAAATGCTACACAAAGTCCCGATGAGTTGGACTACACGAGAGAAAGTCATGGCACAAAGAAGAAAGAGAACTCCAACATTGAAAAGGAGGCAGTTACTTCTCAGCCAACATCACAAGGCCGCAAGGGGTTCGTCAAGAAAGGATCTTTTCCATCCAAGTCGAAATCTCAAGCTCAATTTCAAAACCACGCTCAATATCAAGCTCACGTTCGAGAGCAAATTGAAGTTGAACAGCCAGTCGCAGTTCCAAAAGCAAAGCCGGCGGAACCCTCGAAACCAAAGACAGGCCCAAAAGCAAGAATGGCTTCTCAATCCAAGAAGCTGAATGTGGTCGGAAAGAGAAATTCTCAAGGCAAGTCTCAAACTCGAGATGAGACTGAAGATCCAGTAGTAGTTCCAAAGTCAAAGGTGGCGGCAAAGCCGAAGCCAAAGACAGGTACAAAAAGCAAATTAGGATCCCAACCCAAGGATCCCAACGATGAGGTCGAAAAAATCACTCCTCGAGCAAAGAAACGAGCTCGAGCTGAGGTTGAAGAGCGGGCAGCGTTACCGAAAGCAAAGCCAGCTATGAAGTCGAAGCCAAAGACAGGTACTCAAGGAAAAGTTGCTTCCCAACCTAAGAAGTTGGATGCTGGAGTCGGAAAGAGAACTTCTCGATCCAACCCACAAACTCAAACCGAACCTGATGAGGCAGTATCAAGAACAAAGCCAACGGCAAAGTCCCAGCACCACACAGATACCCAATCGAAAGCAGATTCTCAATTTAACAAGGCGCGGGTTCTGGCGAAGACCGAAAAAGTAGCCTCTCAAAGCAAGTCGCAAACCACCACGGGCAGAAAACACTCAGCGCCAAAGATAAAGCCGAGAGCGAAAGCACCGATCATATTGCCATCGCAGACAAACTCTCAACGAAACACGGAAGCGAAAAGAGCGACCGACATATCTGCATCAGCACCGGCGGCGGAATTCCCCGATTCAGAGTCCTTCCAAGTTTCCGATGAGCATAATGCCTCAACCCCAAAGCCTTCACAAGTTGTCAAGAGTATGAACAATACAATTGTAGGTGTCCATGCCCTGGCGGAGCGAACCAAGGACCAGAAAGGAAAGAAGGTATCGAAAGTACCTGTGATCTCGAAAGGCAGCACTACGGGAGATGAATACGATTTGCCCCCTTCCTCGGATGATGAGGAGTTTGATTCAAAGCAAAAAAAGAGTTCCAAGGTCAAGAAAGGTTCGGCAAACAAGTATGGAAAGGCAAGGACAAAGAAGGTGGTTCCTCAACAGATGGAACTTTTCCAAGAAAACTCGTCTTCCAAAGCAAAGCCAGCTCGTCCTGGGAGACCCAGAAACCCCCCGACGACAATGCCATCGCAGCTGGGCAGTGCGGATGAGATCGATGACCTTCAAGCCCCACCTCCCCGAAAGAACCCCCCGAGGAAATCTCAAGAAGCCAATGAACCAGACAACCCGCCAAAGGTCCAAAGAACTTCTAAGATCCCGGTTGCCCGCGGAAAAACAGAAAAGGTTCCCATTCGAAAGGCTGAGCCTCCTGTCCAGGTCGAAGACAAACATGACGAGGTTGCACCTGCCCCTGTTAAGCGGAACAGCAGACAGACAGTGATCGAGCCGGATGAAGCTGACTACGAAGAGCCACCTATGGCGGGTTTTGGGAACGATGACAATGTTCCTGGGGTCTCGCTGCCGCAAGAAGTTCAAAATCCAGATGTGCCAGAAGTCTCGTTGAGCCAAAGCCAACCAAAGACAATAGAAAAGAGTCAGAAGCCAACCAAAAAGCTTAGCCCGGATGAGATTGCAGACAAAATGAGCCATATTTTTGAAGAAGCTCTTGTCGAAAACTCCCCGGAAATTAGACCGCACGCTGAATTGGTTAACATGGAGATAGATCAACTTGATCAAGAACCAGTTCATGATCAAATGAATTTGCTAGACGATCAAAATGATGTAGGGCAAACGCCGGCAGTTCAAGTTGGTAGCAAGAATGTCTCGCCAATTGAATCAAACATGGAAAGTGGGGACTCCAAACGTTCTCGAAAGAGAAAAGCTGAGATTGAAGAGCCTGAGCCTGCCAAAAAGAGATGTAGTTTCTTCCAGGAGGATGTCCAGAATGTATCATCTCAGCAAAACGTTGACGCTCAAACGCATAATGCAGACGGGAAGCCCAACAAACCAGCTTCAGAGCATCATTTCAAGAAGCCTGCTGTACCACGCAAATCAGAGGCAAAGAAGAAGGTTAACCCTTTCCTAGAAACTCAAGCCAAACCAGTGGGTATTAACGAAGAATCTTCGGTCAACAAAAACCTGAATACACCTGCAGCTGCTGGCGAAAAGATCTCCAATGCTCCTCTGGTTGACGATAGTGTACACCGAAAGACGACTCTTATCGCGTTTAGCAAGAGTGGACCAATGAACTCAGGTCAATTATCAGCAACCCTCAAGTCACACGTTGAAGCTATTTTAGTGTCAAGTTCGGCGAAGGAGAATCAGCCAGACAAGAAGAGAAAACTTGACAAGGTCGAGCAGGTTGACGTGGGAAGTCCACCAAGCAAGAGGCAACAGAGCAGTCCTGCTCAGCAGGAGGATGAAGCAATGGTAGATGGTAACTTCGGCGAATTTGGCGACATAGATAATGGTTTGGCTAGGAGTTCCTCACCTGCTCCAACATTCCCAGCTGCGGCCATGATAGTTCCGCGCAAGAGATATTCCTCGCAGCCCTCACGGGTCGATGAAAATGGGAGTCCCTTAC
>LLCD01001366.1:0-11321 GCA_001414355.1 Hymenoscyphus salicellus
CGCCGATAGTGCTCTTCTTTACTCAACCCGCAAATACTTGATCGGCACAGCATCCCTTTCAACTTTTCTCAGCGATGACCTCAACAACATCCTCGCCGACAAGTGGTTTATCACCCAACTAGCTGGCTTCATATTACATACCATTCTCAATTGATTGCTCGGCTACCTTGCCAGGCTTGACTCGAACCAAGTTCTCGTCTGCTTTCCCGATTCAGATGCTCCCAGTTCTATCTTACCACACCACATCCTCTACCATCCTGGCGGGACGATGTCGGCTATCTACAGCGTTGAATCTCTATTGACTTGGTCTTTCCACGTCGCGGTCTTCCATTACGGGGACTTTACGACTTCCTAAATCATTCAATCCCGCAGTCTTTCGCTCTAGTCCTTACCTACTTAATTATGATGGACTTGAATAGTTTCATTCCCTTCAAGCAAATTTCCGGATTGTCCTTGGACGTCGTCGGCACCTCGATGATATTGGCCATATTAGCATACGTTGGATTTCCCCGCCATGACATCCTGAGCCTAAGTGTGATAACATTGCTCCATATTGCCACCATGTTCAACAATTTCTTTGTTGAGTGCTATGAGGCGATCCTCCACTTAGGCTCTCACAAATCCTAATATGTATTGAGTGTCAGCGTTGCGCACGGCGTGACCTTTACCTAATTACGAAAACGAAATTATCCCGAACACTCCACTTGACTCAAAAGTGGAAGCAGGTCTTGGTTAGGGTCACGAGAAGGAGCAAAGGGAGGTTAATGTTGAGAGATGTGACTAGCTTTGAGTCCAAAATAAGACATCTAGGATACATTCGTGGTAGAGGAGGACAGAGTTCATTACATAGGGAGAAACCCTTGAGATTTTTTGCAAACACAATTCATGACCTTGTATTCTCTCTCTGCTTCAGCTGTGCTATTGAATCGTGATACCTAAGATTAAGTCTGTTCAAGTGAATCTCGGTTAAGTTTTATTACAGGTGAAAGAGATTTCTTCAGGAGAATCTGAGTTTGCCGCGTACGAGCGTGTGAACTAGGCGAGCAGGAGTAATTATCTCTTCGACTGGAAAAGTGGCCTAATCAAGTCATGTATGCAACCATATTTAACGATTCAGTTTTCGTGACAAGGTTCAATCGCGGTGGACATTGTAAGTGGCAGTAAATAGGTTCGCAACTACCTCCTTAGGTAGCTCGTTGTTCTAACTTTGTTAGATAATTGAAGTTGCTTGTTCCAACTAGCTAGGACAATTATTCTCAATTGTTCTAAGTGCGTAGGGTAATTTACTTGATTACCCTACGAAGTTGGAACACACTTGGTGTATTTACTGCTACTTGCAATGTACGGGGGGAGGCTGTTCAATAGGTTTCTCGTAAAATCGTTGTCAGATTGAGCCCAAGTAAAGAATACACTTAATTTAACCAAATTGATTGGAATTATGATTTTCGAAAACAAATAATAAATTGGGTTGAGTCTCGAGAATTTCATAAAATGAGGCACATTTCAAATGCGCCATCAGTCGGTGTAACCATCCCCCACATGGAGGGGTATAACGCCTACGAAATAGTTTCCGTCAGGTCTCAATGTCTTCGCTATCTGATGCCGCAATATTACCCCAGTGACCCTTCCTTGCGCCGAAAATCCCCACAAACGTTACAAAAGCGTATCCTCCGAATTCATCAAGCCCCAGTTCTCCGTCTTCGGGGACCTTTCCATCGATCTTCCCATTGAGATAGTGGTGCAATCTAGTGGTGTGTTTGGACCTTGTTATCGCCCTTCACTGCCTCAGCATAAGAAGGGGGGACTCCGCCGCTGCTTCCCTCTGCTCCTGGAACACCCGGTGCTCCGTTGTTGTTCCAAGTTCCATTCTGATCCTGATGAACAGGAGGTGCCATAGGAGCTGTTGTGCCATAGCTCTGTGGACCAGGTCGGACGACATGATTTGGAACTCTCGTGCGTCCTCCATTTGGTGATGTTACAACGACGTAGGTGACACGTCCAGCTTCGGCATCCTGAGGTAGAGAGTCGTATTCGTCATATTCTGGGAATTTCGCGATGATGTACCAAGAGTGAAGGAGGCCAGGCACGAAACCGAGCATGCAGAGACAGATATTGATGAGAGAATCAGCGGAACATATTCCTGTCTTTACCCAGACTGTGAGATATTAGTATTCGTCTTCTGCGTAGGATTTGGGCCTCTTTTGAGGGGCGAAGGGGTTGCAAACCTGGAAGCGGAGGAAATATGAGCGCAATGAGCCCCAAGAAAACGTCGCCTGAACACATTTTGAAGTTGTTGATGTAGCGTTGGGTAGAGAGATGATGGTGCGCGAGTTCGAGTTATGAAGTAGTGGTGGTGTTGGGTGGTTTGTGTAAGAGGGAGATCGAGGACCGTACCTGCCTAAATTCAACCTGGAAGGCGAGATCAGCGTCATTGGCTCAGCCTCAAATTGTGACCAATCAAAGAGAATGCACAAAGCCCCTGTGACCCACTCTGCTTCCCCACGTTCCGCCAAGACATCGGCAAAACACAACGCCGATCCGAAACATTTCTTCTACGAGTAAAAGCTGACCCCGCCGTACTAGTACCAATAACTTGTATCAACCACAACATCACGAAATGGCAGAGCCCGATATCGACGAGACCGACCCGGTCATGACAACCTACCAAGTATATATCAAACCACGGAGCAACGACGATCGCGAAATCTACATTTTACAATACCCCAACCGCAATGTTGATCAACCTTACTCGAGGGCTAATGAATGCATGCCTCTGAAATTCAGAACCAAGCCCGCTTCCAGCATGGCCGAAATCGATGTGCCAATAGATGAATTCAACAACTACGATAAAGTCAAGGGAGTCCAGTATGGAGTGGCATTGAAGAAAAGCGCTGCGAGTAAAGGTCAAGGGAGTCATGGACTGCCTGGCGGCTTTGGCATTGGAGGGGCAACGACGAGAGGAAGAGCAAAGGGCAGAACTGAGGATGAGGAGACCGAGGCCTTTCGCCAAATTGCAGCAGGAGACTTTGGAAATGCTGTAAGAGATGGCAAGGTCTTGTCTAAGCAGACTCTAGGTGGTCAAATGGTGACGAGCGATGGCACAAATCCACAGTATTTGGTTGGGACCTTTCGACATGGTAAAACATACCTTTTTTTTAATACAAAAGTAGCCAGTATGTCTTACTAATTGTCACTTTTAGATCAACTCCACCTCACACCTGTCGACCACATAGTTCAAATGCGCCCGCAATTCCATCACATCGACGCTCTTGCCGAACAAAAGAAATCTTCCTTACCCCAAGCACCAGTGGCTACTGGAACTGCTGGAGCAAGAGCCATTACCATGACCGTTAAATCTACCGTCGATGGTGAGGATAGTACCACAGATACCATGGCCAAAAGGATCTCCAATACTCAGAAAGAACCTTGGATCCAACATCGATACACTGACGAAGAGGATGTTGAGGCTTGGGGAGTATTTGAGGATAACTTTTATGCGGGCCCCAAGGAGGATTTGACTCATGAGGAATTGCTCGAGGACTTGCCAAAATTGCAATCGAGTTTGGACAACGGCGAATATTTGGATGTCATCAGTGCTCCTACCGACGAGTCCAGATTGTCGAGGAGTAAAAAATTTAAGAAGGGCAAACGGGACTTGAAGGGAAAGGGTAGAGAGGGAGAAGTTAAGACCGAGAATGACTTGAGCGGTTTGTCTGATGAAGAAGGCCCAACAGCACTACCTGATATTATGGAGGTTGATTCGTAACAATTGGTCTAAGATCTAGATCTATTGAGAGCTTGTACAGTACGGACTGATCATTTTTTTGATTACGGAAAAAGATACCCTGGGTTAGAGTGGCACCAAAAGCTAATTGACATCTTGTTGATGAATACTCTTAATGTGTATTCTATGTGAAGCTCATTCCTGCAATTCATAATACAGAACGCAATTCCTTCAGGTGATGAATAAAAAAGCTGCAGTAAATATCTCTCATTATTCAGTTATTAGACCTTTTGACAAAGGATCAGCCTAGAAGGCTTGGGGTCAATTGTTCTAACCTAGCTCATTCTAACATGTTCCATTTTAGAAAAGTAGGTACAAATTGTGTTCACTGACAATATTTATTTACTTCGGAGATATGATTAGGCTCTTAACCCCGAGATATCCGATAACAGATTAGAGCCGTCATCAATGAGGGAGCTCTAGAGCTTAATTGTCAACAACCAAAACCCCCAAACTTGCCAACCCATTGACACTAGCTCCCAAGGCTGTGAGGGGATCAACTAAAATGGCATACGTTACAGCTCTCCACCGGCCTAGCAGTGTGCGCCATGCGATCAAGTTGAACCTCCTCAGTCCAGATGAGGAATGTTTAGTCCTGGCGTAAGACCTCAGAACCCCGCACCTAAAGCAATATATTGTCTTCTAACACGTATCACAGCAAGGCAAATCGGGTGGAAATATGGATGCCAACCGAAGAAGGGCTGGTAATGAAGCATTCCAAAGCCATCCATGGCAGCGTCTCCATGTTTGCGAAGATCCGTCCCCCAGGCGCCAAAACCGACCACCTCTTCATTGGCACGATTAAATTCACATATTTTACCGTTGCCTGGAACCCCGAGACGGAGCAACTGAATACGATGCACAAGTTTACGGATTTGACGGAAAAGTTTATACAAGAGTCGAATAGTCAAGATCGATGCTTGGTGGATCCGACGGGACGTTATTTTATGTTGGAGCTCTTTCAAGGCATATTGAACTTGGGCAAGGTTAAACAGCGCATGAGGAGGGGCGGCTCGGAAGAATATTTGGAGGCTACGGAGCAATTGAGGATTACGGAACTCAAGGTTCGGTCGTCGACTTTTCTATACACGGAGGAGGATAGGCCGAAAGTCGCATTTCTATACGAGGAAGGAAAGGGAAAAGTGAAGCTGGCGACATATAGGATCATTGATGAGAAGTCACAATACTCTCGTTTTGATCCACTGAAGGATCGGGAAAACGAATTGGACGACTTGGAGATTGGCGCAAGTCACCTAATACCCGTGCCAAAGGGGGAAGACGAGCAGAGGAGATATGTTTCTAGGAATACGAGTGCAGCCAAGGCACAACTTGGAGGCGTTATGGTCGTCGGAGATACGAGAATTGTTTATTTGGACGACGAGAGCAAGGCCGTCAAACGCTTCGCTTTGCAAGAGGGGACCATCTTCGTTGCTTGGGAGCGCTACGACGATTTGAATTACTTCCTTGCGGACGATTATGGAATACTTTATATTTTGACGATACATGTCGAGCAAGCTGTGGTCATTGACATTACTGTGCGGAAATTGGGAAAAACTTCAAAGGTTACGCAAATGGTGTACATGGGAAATGGGTTCCTATTTATTGCCTCTCATGTCGGAGATTCTCAGATTGTTTCCATTAGCTTGGACGAAGAGGACGAATACAACGATACTCCACCTATTACTGTCATCCAAATTATGGCAAATATTGCTCCTATCCTGGATTTTGCTGTCATGGATCTGGGCGGCCGAGAAGGAGAGGGACGACCAAATGAATATTCTTCTGGGCAGGCGAGACTTGTCACTTGCAGCGGAGCACACGAAGATGGAAGTCTACGGAGTGTGCGAAGCGGTGTTGGTCTGGAGGACTTTGGAATTATCGCAGATATGCAAGGCGTTCAAGGCGTATTTTCGCTGAAGTCAAGCCAACATTCAGAAACAGATGACATCTTAGTGGTCTCATTTCTCACTGAATCGAGAGTCTTTGCGTTTGATGTGGAGGGCCAGATTGAAGAACTTGACTCTTTTAGAGGTCTCGCTCTAGATCAGCACGTTCTTCTAGCACAAAATCTACCGAATGGTTTAATACTGCAAGTTACTTCAACCTCAGCCTCAATTCTTGGACTAGGTCCTTCGTTTGCAACTGCTCAGTGGCATGTTCCTAGCGGACAGGTGATTACGGCCGCTTCCGCAAATGATTTTCAACTTTTGATATCATCTAATGGAACAACTCTGGTTTCTTTGGACATCCGAGATCAGTTACGAGAAGTTGCTGTTGAGCATCTGAGTACCGGGGACCAAATTGCTTGTATATTTGTTTCTCGAGAAATCGCAAATGTTGGTGTAGTTGGTTTCTGGAAATCTGGTTCTCTCTCCATCTTAACACTCAGCAACCTCAAACTCGTTCATTCCGAAAATCTCCGACGGTCAAACAATGCATCTATCCCACGAGATATCGTTCTTACCCAGGTGCTACCTTCAGACCGATTTGGCCCAAGCTTGTTCGTTGCAATGGAGGATGGCGTTGTGCTTACTTTCAATGTGGACAAAAATGATCTTGCGCTTTCGGGAAGAAAAAGCATAGTCCTCGGATCTCAACAAGCTCGATTCGAGATTTTACCTGGTAAAGACGGGTTATTTAATGTATTCGCTATGTGTGAACACCCAAGCTTGGTATATGGATCAGAAGGAACTGTGGTCTATTCTGCTGTGACAGCGGATGATGCTGTATGTGTATGCCCTTTTGATCACGAAATGTATCCTGGCCACATCATTGTTGCTACCGCCGAACACATCAAGATATCCAAGATAGACACAGTGCGGCGAACACACGTCCAAACCTTACCCATGGGCAAAACCGTACGAAGGATAGCCTACTCTCCAAACGAGCGAGCTTTTGGTATCGGATGTATCAAACGAGAGTTGAGAAATAACGAAGAGAAAATCACAAGCACTTTCTCACTAGTGGAAGAAGTTCTTCTTGGGGAGTTGGGGGAACCATTCCAGCTCGGCGTGGGCGAAGAGGGACCAGAACTCGTCGAGTGTGTGGTGCGCGCGTTGCTGCCCACTGAATATGGTGACGGGGAACGGGCCGAAAGATTCATTGTCGGGACCAGTTTTATGGATGAGGAATACTGCGTGCGAACCAACACTAGAGGCAGAATTCTCATATTCGCAATCGATCAAAACAGAAGCCCTTTCTTGGTTCATATACATGATCTCAAAGGTGTCTGCAGAAGAATTGATGTATTGGATGACGGCAAGATAGTAGCTGCTCTCATCAAAACCGTTGTCATCTACAGCTACCACGAAAGCACGGTAGTATCAGCTGAACTCGAAAAGCTAGCTACCTATCGAACTTCAACCCTGCCCATCGACTTGGAAGTCACCGGAAACATCATTGCAGTAGCCGACATGATGAAGTCCGTTTCGGTACTGGAGTACATACCCGGCAAAGACGGCCTAGCAGACGAACTCAAAGAAATCGGTCGACACCACGAAGCCTGCTGGTCTACAGGTGTCTCCAGCATCGAAAGAGGCATGTACCTAGAAACTGATCAAGAAGGGAACCTCATCCTTCTCATCCACGACCGCAATGCCCTCCAAGAAGATGAAAGAAGAAGTCTCAAGGTTATCGGCAGTATGAACCTGGGAGAAATGGTGAACAAAATCCATCGCATATCACTTAATGTCACTTCGGAAGCTGTCGTTGTCCCCAAAGCTTTCCTTGCTACTGTAAGTTCCACTCCCCCTTTTCCCCCAATCCCTTTCATGTTGCTAATAAAATACAGACCGAAGGATCGATATACCTCCTCTCCCTCATTGCACCCAAACACTTTACCGATATTTGGAACTTGCAAGCAGCTATGACTGACCATATCGAGACACTCGGGGACATTGAATTCAACACATACCGCGCTTTCAAGAGCCCTATCAGAGAAGATGATACCCCGTATCGATTCATTGATGGGGAGTTTGTGGAGAGATTTCTGGATGTTAGCGAGGTTTTGCAGGATGAGATTTGTTCGGGGATTGGATTGAAGTCTGAGGACGCGAGGGGACTGGTTGAGAGGTTGAGGAGGTTGCATTAATGGCCTAGGTGAAGATTTATTTGAGGAAATTGGAGTTTGTACATTAGCGGTGGCATAAGAATGGAGTCTGTTTCTAGCATGAATGATGACTTTAGATGTAGACATTATTCATAGTAAGTTAAAAATCCCTAGAATAACACTATTTGTATTCTTTTTGCTAAAAATCGAAGGCAATCTTAGCGCGCCTGCAAATATTCCTTCCGGAACCGAATCCATCATTCCTATCCCCACGACCCAAGGGACTGGCGCTGTCCGAGTAATCGATTTCCGGCATCAGTTCACTGCCAAGCTCTCAGCCTAGTATAGCCGGCACTCCGAAAATGACTACAACGATATCGTTTTTTTATTTCCGAACAATACTGACGCTATATTCGGCTTCAGTCACATACTTAATCTAGACCATCGGAAATATTTTGCTAAAGTCTACGCCTATAAGAATCCTTCAGAGACAACCTAGACAAATTATATTAGACAGATACTAAACTTGTGATAGAATTAGTGTGTTGACTTTCTTTAGTCCTTTAGAGCAGAGTAGAGATATAAGAGGGTATAGTAACAATGAATTGACTATCTTTTACCATGTTTGAATCACCGACCTTGTATTCTAATATTCTACTCTACGCTATACTCAACTACTTCAAGCCGCATCTCGGTCCTTCAGCCATGGATCCTCACTACCACGAAGACGAAACCTCATTGTAAACTGACCTGGTAGGCATTTAAAGCCGAGTCGTTTCTCCTTGCCTCGTACAGCTGTTTCCCAAGTCTCCCGCCGACTTACTACCCTAGTCTTGACTAAATGGAACATGTTCCACGAGTCAGATTGAGCACGTATTGCATCGTTTTTCCATTTTATCTAATTAGCATAAATTGTGCTAACAAGGTTAAGGTTCCTCTTGCCCCAATCTTCCGAAACATCGCTACCATCGATAACGTCGTATAAGGCCACCATATCATGTGTATCAATCAGGCTCTGGATAAAGACGTCGAGTTTTGGATAAGGGATACCTTTCTGACTCCTTACAAAGTTCGAAGGTTCGCATTCGAAGTGATAATCTTCCGACGGAAGAAGTTGAAAGAAGATATTAACCCTATTACATCTGAACCGCGGGTACACATGCGCGAGAGACCTGGGTTGAATGGTGTATGGAGGAGCAATTATGTAGGTATCGGTATATCGGGGGGATTTAAGAAGGTCGGATGCACCGAGAAGTTGAGAGGTTCGTATTCCGATATGCCAATCCTAGTGTTCTGATCTGTTAGTGTCTTTTCATAAAACAGTGACAAAATAGTGACTTGACTCACGCCTCGAGCTCTATTCGCACCATAGTAGATCAAAGCCGACGTTCCTACTAGACAGCATGGAATTCCATTGTCCTCAAGAATTTAGACTACTTGGAGTATCTCAAGAGTCCCATGCCCACCGCACGACGCCTGTTTTTCAATATGAGATGGGGTCAACGTAGATTCCATTCTTTAAGATAAAGATGATCGAAAATGTGATAGATGAGTGACGAAGATGGTACGAAAGAGGTTCTAAATGTTAGGTTTGCGCTCAGGGAGTATATGTAAGAAGAAGAGTCTATGGTGGTGGAGAGATTAAATAGCACTAGAAAATAGCTCACCGCCTTAGGCCGCTGTCGTTCCCTCAATTTTAAGCAATAGCAATAGATTATTTCCTTATATAGCCTAGTGCGCTTACTCCGTACAACGTGGCCTTATAGAACTTCGAAGGTAATTATATATTATTTCAAGTAGAGCTATCTGAGAGGATATATTATATAAGAGTTCTAAAACAATAGGTCGTCTCTAAGTCGATATGTCCAGCCCAGAGAAGCCACCTGCAGGCTTCATTCGAAGGCATCGAGCTCCACTACTTGTAAAGTCCCGCAAACTATAATAAACGCCACTTTCGATCCTTCTCTTCTATATTATCTTGCAGAGTAAAAGGGATGGAAAGCGAAAACTCGTCGGTTTTTCTAGATGTGGTGCTAATAGTGCTAAGTATAGATATTTTCCTATATGAATAGGCGGAGAAATACCACCCTTTACGTGAGCCTTTCTACTCTGCAAAATCCACGCAGTTTTACGCTAACTATATACAGCGCGAGGTTGCGATTTAGGGTATTATCACGTGATAGCGAACAGTGTTTTCAAACTCCCCGCCTCCGAAGTTAGTCTTTCTGCTCCTGGTGCTCCCTTCCTGTTCCTGCCTCACCTTCTGACTTCTCCTTCCTGCTCCTCGCCCACCCCCCCTCAAGCTCGTCTAGCCTCTCCTCTCCTCTCTAATTTGAAAGTGAGCCTCGTCTTGCCTCGCCTGGGATGGGTGGTTCGCCTGGATGCGCCTGTACGTCAGGCGAGGCGAGGCGGGGAGTTTGAAAACACTGATAGCGAACGTGATCAACGTCTGGGGTCTGGGTTCATAATCTTTGGAAAATGTGAATGGCTTATTATTATGCATATAGTCTTTCGTAGATATGAGCCAAACCGTGCAGTAAGCGTACTTCGGCAGCTACGCCAAAGCCGGACTAATCCGGCATAGCTACCTACGGTGGGCGGCTGGAACCGGGTATAAATCAATCAACCAATAGTACTAAATGCTTTCACATCATTAAGCTTATAAATGCTGAAGCTACCTTGCGAATCCGCGGCTGTCTGGCGTTTTCTGACAGAAGTTAACGTTGCTATGTCCAACCTTGTGAACCTTCTCCAAGTACTTGATACAGGAGACAAAAGTCGGTTCCACCGGATCTTCCATCAACTAGTTGAAGGAACAAAGGACGAGAAAGCATTGGCCTATGGGATGCAGACGCTTGATTGAGCAAAGAGTGACCTCGGTCTCTGCCTCTAGGTCTCTAGCGTAGGATTAAAGCAGACACCTAACAAAGGCTTCGTTGCGGATGTAGAGATAATTAACAGATGAGTATACTCCTCGAGAAGGTACTCGGTGCCTGTAATGGGCTAAAGATTGCCCAGTTGATTCAAAATCGAGCTTCGGAAGACATGTAATAGAGAGTTCCGGTTCGGCAGAGCGCTAACGAATGTCGAAGTTCTCGAAGGAGAAGCCAGCAGAAGCAGTTCTAAATATTCTGTTGAGTTGCTGCACTTCCGAGGGCAAGAGTAAAAGACTTGAATTCCTTGCCTTGCTCTACAAGAGCAGAAGGCACATATATATACAACTTTGCAATAACCATTGCCACATCTATTTACTGAGAAAAACTCTTCCTGCCGACATGCCCGACGGGCATACCGATATCTCTTAAGTGGTTTGATATATAATAAACCTATCAACAGCCCCCTTACGGTTATATCTAATAACAACTACTCTGTAAAACCATATAGGTAAAAAGCATTTTTTTTGTGTAGCTCCTAGGAAAAGCCCAGCTGGCATAAAAACCTAGGCGTAAGCCTTTCTCCTTCATCCTTCCCATAGCATCCCTTTAATAC
>LLCD01001367.1:0-11317 GCA_001414355.1 Hymenoscyphus salicellus
ATCTTACACTTATGGCAAGCATGGGACTAGCGGCACCTTATCCGTTGAGCGACGAGGGCAACCAGGTCTTTTTTTGTTTGTAATGAATTACGTTAGGTAGATTTGTGTTATTTGTAAATATAAATGAATTTGTGCGGGGATGGTGGCTTGGTAGGACCCCCACTGTCTCCGCTATTCACCCACGGCTTCACCTTGACTATATGTGTCATTACCAAATCCTGGAGAATTGAGAGACCAACTTCTTGATTCTCCCAGGCATCTTCTCTTGCTCTTCTGGTAATAACTCTTGGTCGCAAAGAATCTCATAGGTTTGGTCGATATTGCCTTTGGTGGCCCGGGCAGGTGTTTCAAACAGCTTTTGATTTGGATTATGATTCCTGAAAAGCAGATGGGGTTCTAGTTGATATGGAGAGCGATGACTATGATCTGGGATAAGTGGTATCTTAGTAATTGAATTTGATTCCCTTGTGGCTATTATCGTTTGTTTCTTAGCTAGGGGGTACTTTTATAAATTTCAAATTTCCTATCATCCACGGATATCTGTATCGAACTTCTGGCTTTTTAGTCGACTGTATTGAGAGGTGACCTCGAGGTGACTTGGAAGACATGCCAAGAGCGCGTGTTGGTGGGACGTTTCCGGCTCGCTTCGCTGCTGGAAGAGATCGCAGAAGCGACGAAGGGGCAATCGGAAGACTCGCCATAGCAGCTTATTTCGTTCGAAGTGAAAATAATTCGCGAGAGTGACGAACCACTTCTCGCGGAGCTCAAGTTCTCTTAAAAGGCGATAAATTTCCAGGTGGAGAAGTCTACACTTGCATAAATAAAGAGGTTTTTCGATCTGAATATGCCCTCTCTCCAAATATTCTTTGTTTTGTTTGCCGTTCATTGCTTTTAGTACCTTCTGTTGAGTTCCAAAGTTCAGACTACTAAATTTCCACCTTCAAATTACCATCGAAAGACTTTAACACGGTTTCGAAAACAACATCACACATGAAAAACGAGAGAACCGGCTGGGAAGGAGAACGAAATTTCCTTTGTGGATCAGGGAAGGCATACATTGTAGTCAAACCAAGCGAGAATCCAGCTCCAGTCAGTATTTTTGATCAAACTCCCCAGGGCAGAAACCTGACTTTTTGAGGACAACACGACCGCAACGCCACCAATGCAATGAGATCAATTGCTATGCCAGCAAACTATCTGGCGATATCTCCTTTGTTTGTCGCTTGGGTTTCTCAACATCAATCGGCAAATATGACATGGGAAGTCTGGAAACGCTTCGAAGGAACTGTGGTTGGAAGTGGTTGATAGGGAGTAAGAATGGGTGGAATTCAAAACTATCAACCGATATTAGAGGACCTATGGAATATGTCATTTCAGACATGAGAGGTTGAATCTTCAACGTGCCTGAGTTCGAAAAGAAACATCAAGCAGTGTATATAAATGGATGTTTGGAATCAAGAAGTCCGTTTATGGAACTTAGCAGAGTGATTTACTGCAATACCATGCATTTCTCTTTGGGAGGGTTGATTGAATATTTTGCCCTGTTTGAGGTAATAATGTATGTGAGGGCAAAATGGATGACCGTTGAACAGATGATACTTGCTCGAAGAAGATTCTCTTTTGCAAGCAATCCGAAAAAAGCTAAAGATACATACGCCGAAATTCATTAGATGTGATCTGACGGGTATTTGAAACGAGAAGAAAACAAAAACGCCCCTGGTAAGCCAATCCCCTTCATAATCGAGCCGCCTTCTCTACATATAATCCTGCCACTAAACCCCATGAAACTCGGCAAGACGAGAAATAAATGAGACCTGATATAATACCTCTTTGTAACTCCTGTGCTTCAATCTAACTTGCATGATACTCCATGAAATCATTTGTCTCTTTTTGAGAGTCACCCAAGGCGAAATTATCATCGATAAATTAAAACTCTCCTTCATCGGTAGGTAGCATTGTTTCGAAAGTAAAGGCTTTGCTGGTAGAGGTCACGAAAGGTTGAAGTGTGGTTCTTCCCGGAGCGGGGTCTTTTCCCTCAAGACTCGTTCGGGTATTGGAAGTAGGTTGAACCTGGGATCTGAAGTTTGCTAGAAGCGTTCGTTGGCAGGTCTGGACCTCCTCTTCCAAGTCATTGAGTAACGTTTCAAGGTCGGACGGAGGTTCTTGAGCATCTATAACACGACGAAAGGTGGAATGAAGTAAATTTGGAAACTTTCGGTGGCTGTAGGATTCAAAGTGGTCAACATTGATTAAACTCATAGGACGTGCGATATCTCCCTCGAAGGGCTCAAAATCTACGATTATATTAGTACTTTCAATAGTAAGATTTTATAATCGTCTAGAAGATGACACACATGGATCTGGGACTTCCTCGCCTGGAAAGAGAACTCGATAAATCTCACGCCATCTTTCAGCTTGTGATTGGAATTGAGAGGATTTTTTCCGACATCGCAATAATTTTTCAGTATCCGCTGTTATGCCTTGGGGAGCCTGGTACGAAGCAAGATTACAAGCGACCAGAGCAGTCAAGTGGATCTTGAGCTAGTCATCCGTTTTGAAGGTAGAACCACATCTTTGGCATACAACTGGAGCTCGATGATTTCGAAATAAGTGCTCTCTGTTGTCCATGTTAGTTTTAACGCCTTGTGAGACCGGTAGGAACTATTCCACTTGACCCTTGAAACAGTTAACCAATGATTGAGGGCACAGGCACGCGCGGATTGTATGTTGTAAGTCATTGGGTCATGTTTTCGGTAGGGGCAGGCAAGTCTCTCTGGCTCATCGTTTATGCTTTGGAGCCTATTCTTCGGCTGCTTCGATAGACGCACAGAGTTGTTGTTGGCAAATCCGTCGAACGATTCTTCATCCTCTTCAAACAAATAAGATCTCTTTCTGCCCAAGGAAAGGGATGACTGTGAAGCAAGGGTGATGAAAGAAGAAGCAGCAGCTATCGAGAAGTCGCTATTACTTCTAACAAATGAATTATTGAAATCAAGCGAAGCGCTGTGGTCCTCCAATTGTTCGGTCGTTTGATGCTGCAATTCCCAAAATGTAGTGCCCATCTTGTTAAGAAGTAGATTGAGGAGTTATTGTTTTAGCTATCGGTTGTTGGCTTCCAAAGATTTTGTTGCTGGTCTACCTGTGAGGCGGTGAATGAAAGGTAAGACAAGGAGAGTCGCTTCGCTGCTGCGAGATACTAATGCTGGGAAATTGTAAACGTGACCCGGTGTATCTCGAAAGGTGGTGATTTCAATCCAAAAAAAAGACAAGTTTACGTCACCGAAGATTGATCTCTAAGGGGCAATACATAGGTAGAGTTTCCAAAATGTTACGTGAAGCTGAGGTGGGGATATTATGTCACGTGTGAATCCTATCGGTATAAGCTCTATTAGACAATAACTACGTTGATTAGTTACTTAAGTGACTATTTCATGATGACCCCCTTAGATATGGAAAAAGCTTCATAATAAAGATTGCTTCGGCAGAAATAATAGAACAGACAAACAAAAAACTACCTAGCATTCAAAGTTTTCTGCAGAATGTTGTTGGTTGGTTTCCAAAATGTTCGCATTTGCGAATAGCCATACGCTGCAAGCAATTTTGCCTGCGGTGTTAACGAACTAGAGATCAGGAAGATAGAGTGGCGAAGATAGTTCAATAAAAGAAATGGTGTTTCAAGAGATTGTAGTTCTAGGGAGGCGAATAAACAGGCTAGGAAAGATATGGCTGCGGAACTACTCGAAAACTTGTCGAGATTCGAGGAAGAAGAGCCGCCAATTTATTATCGGTAGTCAGATACTATGAGGATAGAATCAAGAATTGACAAGATTGTAACAAGGAAGAAGACACTGCCAGAAAGTGACTAAACAAGAGGAAACAGAACGGAAGCACTTCAAGACACGACAGCACCTCAAATCAGGAGGCAACACAGATCCGCACTGCAGTTCTTCTAAATAAAAGGGTAACAACGTAAAAAGCAAATGATGGGAAGCCGTGGAGGTTGATATAGAAATGTCGGGCGGGGGGAAAGAGCGATCAAGGGTCCGAGGTCTGGAGAGGAGATTTTCTACCTTGGGCCAAAATTATTCTTGTCCATATGGGGTTTTGTACTTCCAAATTATTTTGATAACATAATCAGAAGATACTATTGCAGAGCATTTCGAGTAAAGAATAATTGATATGTGCATACTTAGCTCGAGATGTTATTTCCTCTAAACTATTATACCAGAAGCTTAAAAAAATTTAAACCCCGGAATTTGTTCAGACTAGTCTGCAGCTTGAGACAAGTCTGGTAGTCCTATCATTCACGGATTTTGTGTTTTATATTTCCACTTATCTATATGTCTTGAATAATTGAATTTAGGGTTGTTGCTTACTGCACACTTGTACAAGTAAAGTACTTTAGACTAAATGTCCTTTAGAAGCAAATGGTCCGTGCCAACCACGCATTCGCGCCATCTGAGGCTGGCGAGGCTGGGAACAATGTTTCTGGGAGCATCTTCAATTTTGAAGCAGTTGGTCCTTTGCTTTTCTTTCCATTACACACACAAAACACCATGTCAGCTGGAGCGCCTTCCCCTCAGAGGGAATCTACTCCCAATCAAACACCAATCCTCCCACCAGGTACAACTACACCTATTCTCCCTGGCGTTGTACCAGCCTCTTCCATCCCCTCCAAACGCGTTCTTGAAGACGATCACCAACCCGCCGTCTCCTCCCCACTCAATCCCGATTTCAAGCCTTCGAAACCCCAAGATGATGCGCCTCTGGCGCGTGAACGCGCATCAAGAGCCAAGAAGGAATCCCTAAAAAAGCGAGAATCGAAGGGAGGGGCGTTTGCAACAGAGAGCAGCGCAAGATCAACACCAGATCTAAAGGCGCCTTCGACCAAACATAAGAGGAAGGAGAATGCTTTGGCGCCAGTTCGATACAAGCTTGCCCCTCCAAAGGCTGAGGATTTTGAACCACCAAAAGGTCCAATATTTGTGCAGGCGCATAAGAAGACAGCTCCAGATGGAACGGTAATCCAGTTCAATGAGACCGCCGAGCAGTAAGTTGCGCATGGCATACCTGACGCTTCATCATCCTAACTACTTCTAGATTACACAACAAAAGAGGATTCCATTATATCCATGGCATCGCAGACCCTGCCTTCCCCTCCTCCCTCTACTACCGACACTCAGAAGCCGAACCCTTTGGACCAAGATTCGTTTTCGAAGACACCTCAACACATATGTTTCTAGATGAATCTGCAAAGCATGTCACTACGGATAAAGGATTCAGAATGGCGAAAACAAATGTTGGCATACGTCAAGGTCGATGGTACTGGGAATGCAAAATTACGAGCGGCATACCGAAACGAAAAAAGAGCGAAGCTGGGCAAGAAAGCGCGAACGGGCATGTGCGAATGGGTTGGGCACGACGGGAGGCTACTCTTGATGCTCCTGTTGGATTTGATGCATACAGTTACGGTATACGAGATGCCAAGGGTCAGAAGGTCTTCATGTCGAGACCTAAAGACTTCTTTCCTCCAGGAGAAGAGATTCAAGAAGGAGATGTTATTGGCCTGGAGATCAATCTTCCTTCAGAGTCATTACATCGAAAGGTGGTTGAGGGACATTATAATCCAGCTGTCGATTTGGCCGACGATGAACCGTCAGGGATCGAGACTGCAGATATCATCCGTGATCGCGTACCTATACGATTCAAAACACATCTTTATTTCGAGTATATTGAGTATCATGCGGTCAAGGAATTGGAGGAGCTGATGAATCCCTCTCCTGTCATATCGTCACAAGGTGGAATTGGAGGCTCGGGACAGAAACCAGGACCAACCCATCCATCACCCTCCTTACGGACACTTCCACACTCCAATATTAAAATTTACAAGAATGGAGAGTTAATGGGTACACCATTTACAGACTTGTTAGCTTTCCTCCCACCTGCATCGAAACCACCACCTGCACAACTTGGAGCGAGAGAAGGACTTGATGATGGCATGCTTGGATATTACCCAGCAGTGTCAGTCTTCCGAGGTGGAGCAGCAGAGGTCAATTTTGGACCAAATTTTTGGTATCCACCGCCAGATTATAAAGAGGATGTCGACATGGCCGGGACTGGTCAAACTGCTATCCCAAAGTTGAACGAGCTGAGGGCTGTTGCGGAGCGATATGATGAGCAAATCGCGGAAGATATTGTGTACGATATTGTAGATGAGGTTGATTTTTGGGTACAAGATGGTGGCGTTAGTGGAAAGGGTGCTACAACGGGCGTTTTGAGAGCATCTGCTGGAATTTCGGTTCCAGATGCTCGTGGGGGCTTTTCGGGATCTGAGATCAAAGAATTGGTACAGGACGATGAATGAAGAATGACTGTATCCTTCTGATCTTTTCCAATCTCAGACTTGGCGGCTAGGTTCGGTCGCAAAATAGGCAATTTGGTAGAGAGCTGATATCATAATACCCAAGCAGTCAGTGTACTTTTCCGTACAAGACACAATGCAAAACTTTTGAATCATCTGAGCGGCCGCAGGCAGTCTGGCGAATCGTCGAATGCCACTCGAACCCATCGACGAAAATTCAAGTTCACGATAACAAGGAGGGAAGTTACATCATATTCTATACACAATGACTTCCTGTTCCCTCGTCATTAGCCTATACCATTCCGCTGCATACCCGGCAACAAAAGCGGCCGTAAATGAATCAGAGCTCTTTACTGCCGCTTTTGTCATCCGTCTGGGGCCCGCATATTCTCGTCGCACAGCATGAAGTAATCCCAGCCCCTTCAATTTGCTGTCTGTAAGCAACCTGCATTTTGTGTGGCAGGTTTTGGGGGTTGATACTACGCGCCTCATTTCGAGTTATTGGCTTCTTTGTTTTTACTTCAACGTTATTGTTTTCTTTTAAAAATGGCGCTGAGGGGGAGAGCTCCTCTAGTGTGGAAGGCGTTTGAAATCCCCGCCTTGTTGGTGGGAGTTCCTCGCGATGGCCATGGAAAGTGGCAGATACAGGTTTGTACCTCCCTATCTAGCTCTCGTTGTTCTGGTTTTGGGGTAAATCAAGTGAATTGCCCTAACTATTTGGACAACGATGGCTATTCATCTTTTTGGAACAATCAAGTTCCAAAATGGTACGGGAAGGACAAGTATTTTATTTACTTCCGCTTTTGATATCCACCGCAAGCCTGTCTCGCGGATTGTAGCTCTCGTCGTGTCTCCTTGGCCTCGGGGTCTCTATCATCCTCGCGCAGAGTTTTCTGACTGTTGAGCTTGGCTGCCTGGTGACCGGTATTCTATAAATGTTGTTTACGTTGAAAAGTTTGGTCCCTTCGAATTCCAAAAAGCGATATTTTGGAGGCCGATATTCCGTGTACAATGCTCCTGGAAGTAGTCCGGAAATGCTTGAAAAGGGAGGTCGGTCACTTGGGACGATGCGATATGTTGTGCAACAAAGCAATACACCTTCGGAATTCTTCATCGAGAGGCCGTTGCATGATGGTGTGTACCATACTTCATGATTCAATATACTTTTCATACCCGTGCTGATTTAGATCGGGAAGCACAAGATGTGGGAAGTTGTATATAAGGGAACGATGGGACGAAGAAGAGGTGGCTCATCCACATCAAGTTCAAGTATTGAGCAAACACACTCTCATCTAAAGCAAAAGAACGAGAATTCAAAAGTCAACACGAAAACCAATTCCTGAACTCCATTCTCCAAAGTTTTCATAACAATGGAGAATACCACCACCACTTTAACCACTCAACGGCCCCTCACCTCAGATGCAGCCGTCACAGCCTCCCTCTCTCTCTACCCAAACACCTCCCCCGCAAAAGAAGAAACCCAATCCCTCGAGCACTGGATCTTAACCCGTCACTCCACCCGAAAATTCCTCAAAACTCCAGTGCCATCCTTAGACCTCATTCGTTCAGCCCTCGCCCTCGCCCAACACAGTCCCTCAAACTCCAACATCCAACCCTGGCGTCTAACCGTCGTCACCGGACCCGCCCTCAGTCGTCTAACCAAAGCCCTCGTCGCCGTCGCCTCAAAAGAAGATCCTAAAATCCCTCCTCTCCCTGAGAAATTCAAACACTACCGCAGCGAACTCGGGAAACAATTCTATGGTCCTCAGGGGTGGGGGATTGCTCGAGATGATTTGGAGGGGAGGAAGAGGGCTGTGTTGAAGAATTATGAGTTTTTTGATGCTCCTGTGGGGGTGGTGGTTTGTATGGATGGGAAGTTGGGGAGTGCGGATAGTTTGAGTGTGGGGATGTTTTTGCAGACTTTTTTGTTGGGGCTTGCGGAGAGGGGGTTGCAGAGTTGCGTTGCTGTTAGTATTGCGGGGTATCCTGAGATTGTTAGACGGGAGTTGGGGATTGGGGAGGGGATGGAGGTTCTTTGTGGGGTTGCGGTTGGGTGGGAGGATAGGGGGTTTAGGGGGAATGTTTTGAATACTAAGCGGGAGCCGGTTGATGTTACGACGAGGTGGGTTAATGAGTGATGGGTGGCTGAGGGCGTTGTTACTTGGGGTGGATCGCTGAGGTTTCTGTATTATACACTTGAACTAAATATCATTTGGGAGGTCTGGGACGATTAAATTGATCGTCCCAATCCTTCTGATTTGATATTTGAGGAGGCCTTATTAATGGTAAAAACATAATGATAAGCTCTGCTCAACACTATAGGTTAATTTCAGATTTAATTATCTTTAGAAAGTCCATAAGTTTTACACTAGAAGCAAGTATTAGATTTACTTCTTTTCTAAAAGGAAGGTTTAGATTTACTTACTAATTTTTGAAAAGTGTTAAATTTTAGATTTACTCACCGCTAGTATTAGATATACCTATAGTTAACTTTCATATATTATTAAAGAATAATACTCTAGTAATTTTCTAGTAAAAAGTGTTACGTAAAATTATATTTCCTGTTGAAAGGCGGTGAGGAGGATTTCTCTGCCACCCCACTAATCCCCTTTTGACAACCCCGCCAAAATTCTGACAAGCTGGGCATGACGGCAAATTACTTTCTTGCCTTCCCCCGTCTGAAACACAACAATTATTTCACGATGCCGAGCGATTTAGAACAGGTAATTACACTTCCTCAATAGTTATGCCATGAAACTCACGATATAAACAGTTGGTGGACTTCATATCCCACGGCAACACCCAAGTTCGCCAGACTGGTGAGTCCCAATTTACCCCTCCAAAAGAAAATATACTCATTTGCGCCTCAGCCGTGGAAAACCTCGTTCCTTACTCCCTTTCTCAGCCTGCCATCTTCAAAACAAACCAGCTCCTTCCCGTTAAGGACCTCAAATTGTTAGTGCGAGATTACAAAGTGCGACAGCCTGGAAACCTTTTGTAGACAAGGACTGATGCTGCCTCTAGCAAATCGCTAAAGATGCGATCACAATGCTCATAAATCTTTTGACGGACCGGGAGGTCTTGAAGTTTCTCGCAGAAGATAAGGAGTTTATGTCAACTTTGCTATCCCGCGTGTCAGTATGTTAGTCCCCCAGTTTTCCATTTCAAGGTCCTTTACTGACTTTATAACTGCCAGAACCCGACGGAACCAAATGCGAATCTCATTGCGATGCTGCTAGCAAATCTAGCAAAATGGGACGAACTAAAATCTATCCTCACACACGAACAACTATCTCCCGAAGAATTAAAGTCAAGTAATAAAGTGATCGATCAGCTTTTAGATTTATTCGTCAAAGGCGCAGATGGAACATATAATAAGGATGCCGACTATAATTACCTAGCCTACTTCTTCGCAGATTTAGCAAAGCATAAGGAAGGCCGGAAATACTTTCTCACTCCACAAGATTACGACAAGGTTGTACCTCTGACGAAAATTACCGTTTTTACTGAGCACAAATCGGATATAAGGAGGAAAGGAGTAGCCAGTACGATCAAAAATGTCGCATTCGAGATTGATTCACATCCTTCGTTTCTATCAGAAGACGAAATCAATATTTTGCCATATTTACTTCTGCCAATTACTGGAAACGAAGAATATGACGAGGAAGATACGATGTCTATGCTTCCGGATTTACAACTCCTTCCCCCAGATAAGGTTCGAGATTCGGATCCTGCGATTATACAAACCCATATCGAGACTTTGATGCTGTTAACGACGACGAGAGAAGGTCGAGATACAATGCGAAGTATTAAGGTATATCCAATTCTCAGGGAAACGCATTTGAGGGTTGACCATGATGGGATGAGGGAGGCATGTGAGAGACTTGTTCAGGTCTTGATGAGAGATGAGGAGGGAGAAGTGGTTGATGAGGGGATGAAGGCTCTGACGCGGAAAACTACGACTGGTGTTCCAAAACCTTTTGGTTCTTCGAGACCGTTTGGGTCGTCGCCGAAACCATTCAGCTCAAGTTCAGCTGGTAGTTGGGCAAGTCAGGATGCTGCTGAGGATGAAGACGATGACGATGACGACGACGATGTAGTAGAAGTATAATGAAAAGAGCATTATCCAATTTTTGTTCTCGCCTTTCGAGTTTCAGAGATACATACATTTAGTTCCTGAGGTTCAAGCGCCCATCCACAAAAATTAATAGCACTCAATGGCAAAGTCCTTTTTGCAAGGCCGATGGAGACTTTGCCTACCGAAGGTCCAATCATTAAGGAGCATCTCAGACAGACGACTCTGGGTGGTCCAAGAGACCCTCATGTCAAAAATATGGAACAAGCGCTGAAAAGAGGTAATTGTCATCGAATGCAATAGTGTTGTCGAAAGTCTTGCATTGAGATGTAACAGAAACTTGGGCGTTGTTCTTATGTTTTGTCACTCGTGTCTCAAACTCTTGTCAGATTCTTATAATAGTATTATTATTCGCAGAAAGGGTTCGCGAAGTAATGTTAAAATTCTAAATTGAGCCCTTCTTGTGCCATCACTTAATAATAATGGGTAGTTCAAAAATGAAAACTGCTATCGTTAGAGGTTTCTTCTCAGTATCGTTCTTCTCTTGTTTAAATATTCCCAGAGATTTGATACATCTCTTTTGACATGGCTGTGTATAATATATAAAGAAGCGCGACTCGATATCTTACATCAAAGTAGTATCTTTCTGAGAATAGCAGTATTCAACCCTTCTAAAAGAATGGAATTTCAGCCTTAAGTTTAGACAAAAGAGTTTTAGAGCCTTCGATATCTGACTTCTTGTTTATTCTATACTCAATAACATAAAATCGATTAGCTGGGTTTCTATTTGGAAGCGGCTACAGTTGAGATAGCTGTGAACTTGTCAACAAGGTAGAGTATTATCAATTCACTCCAGACGTCAAAGCTGAGTCCTCCACTCG
>LLCD01001368.1:0-11313 GCA_001414355.1 Hymenoscyphus salicellus
GTTCCATACTGCACTGTAACCCCCATGCTTTTGCCCTGGAGTCGACTTACCACGGATAGGAATCGCCAGGATGGCTTACGGTAGGACAACACAATGCAACATCTTCGTAATCTTACAACTACTGTAGGTAATTGATCGTCACAGTAAGTCAGCATCAGCAAGTTGGGGGCACAGAATTCAGCTCGTGGCCTCGTAGCACTGGTGGTAAGCTTTATTACTTCGATTGTCTACGTAGAACAATTCGTGTAAAGCTTTTAGCCCGATTTGGAATTAACACACATATGCTATGACCATGAGCTTAGGTCATATAGTTGAAATAACGATGCTACAAGGAAAGATCTTTATAGCTGCTTCAAATTTCCGTCGCCAGGCTCCAATATCCTTTTGTGTGCGACCTATTGGCCGCTACGCCATCTCACCGCAGGATGACTGATGACACAGGATATGAACTTGATTCGGAGTACGGAGTATACCCTTTTAAGATTCCTTACAGCACTCAATAACTGGTGGGATCCTTCGGCATATGTTAGAACTTAGCAGCTGCAAATGCCGGCTAATCTCCATATGCGTGAATACCTAACAACGACCCCAGAAGGTTGATGTACTTCTGGTTTCCGCAACATCCTATTGGCCATGGCCCTCCTGATATAACGCTGCTTCCCAAATTGTATTCATGAGAGGAGTGCTGCAACATTCCAGATTAATGACTAATTCGAATCATGGCACTTATGTGCGTGACTAACCACGTTTTGGTTCTGAAATCAGTACTCAAAGACACCCCTTCAGAGCTACTACGTTGCTCATTGCTGTCGTTCGAGGTTCCAAGGTTGTATCAAAACTGCTCACCGATTCAGAAAAGATATCTGCTGGGATTAGAGTAGCAATAACGGCCATGCAGCACCCCAGTATGCACCCAGTATGCGGGCGCTTGCAGCATACCAAGAAATACGGCTAAAATGGACATAGTATAGCATGATAGGTGGATTGCGTTCAGCCCATCAATCTCGATTCGGTTAAACTCAACGACAACTCAGATAAGTTGATCCGTCTCGTCTCTACGAAACATGACAAAGCATACGATTCCACTGCTGTGGTGTGCGATTCACACTACAGGGCTACAAAGTTGCTTCGCTGCATTCCTTGACCAATCGCAATGCCTGGCGAGCGGTTGGTGTTGGTCCTACTGTACCTAGCATGCCAAATTACCCCCTATCCAACCCCATTTGGTTTCGCTATCACACCATCCTAACGACGCCCCCAGTAGCTGAATCCCTCTAGGCCAGAGTTGGAATTCGCAGTGCGTTTAGTAGGTGACCTCAATTTCACAGAAGACGGCGCGCGTAGGAACCAGTAGTGCAATTGCCAGGTGACCTACAAATTCCAGAACTCCTTCCTCATTAAAAGAGTCGTCTCTGCCTTTGACTTAGCGGGGAATCACCCAAGCTGTTACAGCAGGGATTTAGCTACTGAAGACGTTGTTGTGACGGTATGACAGCGTACCAACGGGGGGTAGTTTGGCATGTCGGGGCGTTCGGATACCTGCTTAGGTCCACTCTCACTAGGTAAGTGAATATGTGCTTCCCTGCCCAAGGTCGGCAGAATCCGGAGTGCATTATTAGATAGAAAATACACTCCTAGCATCACAAACGTTCGGACTCTTTTTACGCCTCTATTTTCAAGCTGTTCAGACATGGAGGAACACGAAAACATCTTTGGAATTTGTGGAAACATAAGAGACTGTGAAAAGGTGGCAGGGAGTACGACCTCAGGGCATTTAGAGGAAGATTCATTTGCACACGACGCTGCGAATCCCTTCAACTGGTCCAAGAAGCGAAAATGGATGGTCGTAGCGACCGTATCATGTACGATGCTATTAAAGTAAGCCCGCGATAAATGTTGGTGCCTCTTGGGCTAATCACTTCCATCTAGTGTAATTGCTACAATGGCCTGTACACCAGCCGTTCCGTTGATTCTAAGCGATTTCAAGACAAACAACAAATCTTACTACGTCTTGCTTGTTAGCATTTGGGAGCTTGGTGAATGCTTTGGTCCATTCTTCATTGGTCCACTTGCAGATCACTTTGGCCGACTTCCAGTTTGGCACGCCTGTAACATCATATATGTTGCTTGTACTCTAATAACCGGCTTCAGCTCAAACATCAGCATGATGTTGTTTTTTCGCTGCATAAATGGGTTTTTCGCTGCCCCTTTGACTCTTGGTCCCACGATAGTAAGCGACATGTTCTCTCCGGAACAGAGAGGAGGAGCTCTTGGAATTGCACAGATACTCCCTATGACCGGTTTGAGCTGGGGACCTCTCATTGGCAGCGCAGTCCTGAGTAATGGAAGAAGTTGGAGATGGATATTTTGGATCACCTCGATGGCTGTTGGAGGACTTGAAATATTCTCTATGATTACTACTCCCGAGACGCATAGTGCTACTCTTCAACAGCGGCGAAAAACAAATCAACCCCTGCCAAAACGGCCGAATTTCAAGCTCGTCATGGTATTAAGAGCTTTCAAAATATGGGCATTTTATCCCGTTGCATTGGTCATAGCTGTTCATTATGCAACGCTGTGGGGATTTGGGTACATTGTCTTCACCACTTTGACTGAGGTCTTTGAAAGCCATTACGGTATCCTGCCGAAGGACTCCGGTCTCTACTGCTTAGGCTGGGGTAGGTACATCCAGATTTAGGGAGTGAAAAATATGCTAATTCAAAGCTTCGCAGGGCCAGGATATGCACTTGGTCTATTCGTAGGCGGCCTAGTATCCGACTGGTATGTCAGGCGAAAGAAAGTCTCACGAGGATCAACGCAATCTCAGGATCGTCTTCCACCTGCTATTATAGGTGGAATCATTTCTGCTTTCGGTCTTTTCCTTTATGGCTGGACTGTTCAGAAAGAGGTTCACTGGATGGCACCTGTCATGGCTTCAGCAATCCAAAATTTCGGGACTGCTGTAGTCTCGATTTCAAGTAAAGCATACCTTGTGGACGCATTCCCAGATTTTGCAGCCTCAGCAATCGGGGCAGGGTCAATATTGATGTCACTGTGTGGCGGTCTGTTACCTTTGGCAGCTCAGCCGTTGTATGACCATCTGGGATTGGGATGGGGCAACTCTCTTCTTGGCTTTGTTGCTCTGGCACTTACACCACTACCATTAATAACTTTGCAACTTACCATTGGGGGCGAACCTCTGGAGAGACGCTTGTAACGTGGCATGAATAAGCTTCAGGGAGGTGAAAATTGGTTCGCAATGAGAGACGTCTATAACGTCGAATATGGCCCAAGGAGCACTGTATTTTGGTGCTATATCAGACCAACTTTTGGGCCTCATATACGTAGAACCAACATCTTTCTCAGTGAGAAGAAGAGATTGTTTCGGCTTGAAAGATTAGGATTGTGATTGTGTGCTTCTAACCTGAAGATTTCGGTCGTTCGTCTTTTATTGCTTGCCTTATTAGCTTGTTCGATTTTCACCCTTCCCGGATTTGCAGTTAAAGGTGAACAGAACACTGGGTGAAAAGCACAGAGACCGTCGATTTCATGCATGTAAGATTCACGTATTCCCTATTTGGTCCAGGTGCGGGGTGTTGGGGGTGTTACCACTTTGGGTTAGTGGGGCGCGGCAGGAGTTACCTACATACCGTCGTCCTCCCACCATCGCCATTACCGTGTTACTTGTGCTTTTACTGCACTCCTTCTGACCTTTAACTTCCGTTTCGACTTCATGGACTTTCCCAATGGCTGAACATACTGTACCGGAAGCGCTGAGACTGGAGCTCCATGACATCGAACCTCAAGTCGATTTTGACACCGTAAAGCATAATAACCGTCCATATATCCACGTTTTAGTTGCTTGGGCAATCTTATCGGCTACGTATTCTGCAGACGACGAAGCATCCATTGATTTTCTAGGACACAGTCAAGAAAGAGATATCCTTCACCTTCAATTCCACCTTGATGATAAACAGACCCTCGAGAATCTCTACAGTCGAGTGGAAGAGGAGTTGGGTGGCGGCGTAAAGCAGTTCAAAGACACGGAATCACCCAACGGGGGTATTCCAAAAGCTCTCATTACAGCTAATCTCGGTTCTGTGGTCTACAAGTTTCTGGATGAATCTACTTATGATCTGGTCATAGCCCCAAGCTCCATCGTATGCGAAGATGGCAAAAATGGGATTCGCCTAAAGGTCTGCTTCAAGTCTTCACTGGCCAAGTCCGAACTGGATCTCGTTCTAGCCAGGTTGGACAACTTGTTTACTCATTTTCATCGTTCAATGCAAGAAGAAATTCAGAAGTTGGACTTTTTAATCACATCGGACAAGACTGATATTGCCGCATTGAACGAGGGAATGCCATCAGCGGAATACACCTTTGCCCATGAGGTAAGTCCGATTTATTAGGTACAAAAGCATTTTTTGTCCGCTTTCAGAGCCGAGATACTCTTCATATCCTACGACAATCATCATCATTCTTGATCTATTCTCTTTGACAACCCAGAAATATACTAACGCCGAGGTTCCGGATAGCTCGTCGCTCAGCAAGCGAGATTTACCCCCAACAACGAAGCCGTTTGTGCATGGGATGGAAGCCTTACATACGTGGAGCTCGACCAAAAGGCTGTCAGCGTGGCTACGCATCTCATTCAGTGCGGAGTCACTGTCGGGAGCTGGGTCCCTCTGTTATTTGAAAAGTCCAAATGGCATATTATCTCAATGCTTGCAGTAAGAATTCATCTGATGCCTGTCAGTTTGGGAAAACCAACTAAGAAATAATTTGCAGGTATTAAAGACTGGCGCCGCTTTCGTTGCATTGGATGTTACCATGCCAGTTGGTCGCATTGCAAATATTTTGAAGCAGCTTGACAACATACCATTGGCTTTGGCCTCAGCAAGCCAATGTCAGAAGCTCCAAGGGATCGTGGACTCGGTCGTTATCTTTGACGAGAACTTGACGATGCTAGACACATCCAATGACATTCTGCCCGCCTTCGAAACTGAGGGCGGAATTCAGTTCGACCAGCCTGCCTATGTCATCTTTACATCTGGCTCAACAGGTAAATTTTCCTTGAAGTGGGCTCTGCAGTATAGATGCGACCGAGTCAAGAACCACGAGGAAGTCGTTTACATGCTCATGCTAACTTCTTACTAGGTATCCCAAAGGGTGCGGTGATCGAACACAGTAATCTAACCACAAGCATCAAAGCACTCAACCAGGAAATCAATGCCACTTCCGATATGCGCTCCCTTCAGGTGACCATGTTGAATCTCGACTTTTGTATATCCGAAATATTCTGCCCGTTATTCTGTGGAGGTTGCGTCTGCATCCCTTCTGAATGGTCCCGGTTTAACGACATACCGGGGGCTGTTGATTCCTTGAATGCAAATTTCATGAGTCTTTCACCTACCCTTCTTTCGACAATGGCAATCACAGATTTTCCGAAGCTGAAAAGCATCTTACTGGCAGGAGAGCGCGTATGGAAAGATCTCACAGACTTGTGGATGGACGCCGGGAAGAGAGTTTTGCACATGTATGGGCCCACGGAATGTACTGTCGGCTGCTGCTTCCTGGATCCAGACGTAAAACCTCATTATACTGGCCTCATCGGAAATCCTTACGCTAGCAAGTTCTGGATTGTTCATCCACAGAATAGTGACAAACTACAGCCAATAGGAGCGCCAGGTGAAATTCTGATTGAAGGGCCCACGGTAGGCAGATGTTATCTTGGGGATGAGAAAAAGACAAAAGAGATTTTCATCGCTCCGCCAACATGGTTCTCGAGTATCTGTCAACGGAAGCCTGTTCGATTTTATAAAACAGGGGATCTCGGTAGACTGACCAGGGCTGGTGACTATGAGATCGTCGGCCGCAAAGATAGCCAAGTAAAAATCCGGGGGTGGCGAATTGAAATTCTGGAGATTGAACATCAAATACGCTTAGCGAGTGGATTGGGCTCAGCGGTCGAGGTACGCAATCCGACCTTGATTCCTGGGCAAGAACAGCTGGTTGCGTTCTTGGAATTCCAGAAACATCGGGACCACGAAGGCACTACGGCAGATGTAGATGTTCTTTGGGAAAAGCTTGCATCCGATGAAACCGAATTTTCGAAGATGATTGTTCAAATGGAGGCTAAATTGCGCGAAGTCCTGCCCGATTACATGATTCCCGCAGCCTTTATACCAATCCGGACCTTCCCCATGACCAATATTTTCAAGCTGAACAGAAGAAAATTGAAAGAAACAGCCAATGCTTTGGACCTTTCCTCGATTCGAAGTTCAAGGCATGGACCTCGGGAAAACCAAGCGGACCAGCCCTTATCAGAAGACGAAAAGAAACTTCTTGAAATTTGGGATGAAGCACTTCACCTTCCAGTGAACACCACCAAAATCTCTGATGACTTTTTCAGAGTAGGAGGAGATTCTTTGAAGGCCATGGCAGTAGTAGCAGCGGCTCGTCGCAATGGCATGAATATCTCCGTGGCCAAGTTGTATCGATTTCGGAATGTTCAGGCGCTGGCGCAAAATATCGGCGAAGAAAATTTCGAGGGAGTTCAAGATGAACCTTTCTCCTTGCTTGATGGTTCAATCGCCACGCAAATTCTGGAAATCGCTGCTGAGCAATGCCAAATCGCATCTGGGATGATTGAAGATATATTCCCACTTACCGACATGCAGAAGTGGTACATCGATCATAGTCAAGTGCGTCAGTTTCGCTGCTGGATAAGTACTGCCTCGTTTGAATTGCCTCCCGATGTTGAGGTCGAGCAAATTCAGAGCCTTTGGGAAGAATTGATGGCCCGTCACCCAATCACGAGGACGCGGTTCGTGGATACTCCATCTGGTGTCTTTCAAGTCGTATTGAAGTCTGAAAGCGTGATCTGGAAGAAGTCTTCTGATGTCGCGACTCTGTTGAGAGACCTGGAGGGAGATATTCGTGGGTTGGGATTCACTCCTCATGCAAGCGGTCTTCTTGTCAATAAAGACCAGAGACCTTCCCATTTAATCTGGTATGCCAGCCATGGACTGCTGGATCAGTTGATGCTTGAACTCCTAAGCGAAGAACTTAATATCTTGTACAAGACTGGTAGCTCCGGTCTCCGCAGCAGGCCACCCTTCAAGCGCATCGTTCAATACCGAAACAATTCCGTCAAGAGTGCATCGCTTAAATTCTGGCAGAAGCACTTTAAAGGGGCAGACTTCAAGGCCTTATTCAAAGACAACCAGACGATCGATTCCCTGGCAGACCGTAGATTTTCTGGAGAAACCGAGTTGACTTTTCCTGAATGGCTCAAGGTATCAGAGTATACAGTTTCGATGACGGCACTTGCATTGGCGTTGGCAAAAATCACGGGGAACGAGGACATCCCCTTCATGCTAGCTCGGACTGGCCGTGTTGGGGGAATGGTGGGAAGCGAAGACGTAGCAGGGCCATTGATCACGAGAGCACCTCTTCGTATCTCTGTCAAGCGAGATCAGTGCATCTCAGACTTACTTCATAGTGTTGACGGCGACTTTCTAGAGTCTCGTCAACACGAGATTGTCGCTGTGAACGACTTTTGGAGTTCGGCACCAGAAGCTGCGGCACATCTCAAGCATGCACTTTGGGTAAACTTCAGACCACCAACTGGAGGCTTGACTCTTGGTCGCGATAATTTATTCACACTCAACAGTGATTTCCGAGACGGCATGGCTGAGCGAGATCAAACCATCAGTATTTTTGGGCAGATCTATCAGGGAAAGCTGAAAATGGATGTCATATGGGAAGAAAACTCTATTCCTCACGGTACTAGTGAGAAGTTATTGCAAGGATGGCAAGCGATGATACAATTTCTGGGTAGAAGCGAGCCAAGTCGGACTGTTGGTGAGATTCTAGATGGTTGAACTCAGGAAAACACAGAGACATACTAAACCCAATGGAGACCAAACCACTGTTTACTATCAACGTAGCTTTTCATAGCCAATTACTTAGTAACCAAAGATCGTATGCTTTCTGTAGACCGTTGAGACTGAACGAGCCACGAATATATGTATACACCTCGACATAATGCGCAATTCTCGTTCCCGGAAGCCTAGGAAATGAAGAAAGCTAGCTATAAAATAAACTCTACTAGGCTATATAAAGAGTATTAAAAAGTATTTCTAAACACTCTAGTTATGTTTTCTTAGGGTGTTTTATTATCATACAAGAAAGTGTTATTACTCTCTATTCTATTAGATATTTATATTATCTCTCTTCTGTCTTAAAGTGTATCTTTGTTATTTCTATTATAAAATTAAAGTTATATAGTCTTCTAGATATCTTCTCGTAGTAAAACACACTTACTAGATCTTTAAGTATAATAGAAAATACTAAGTAGAATTAGTCTTCTAATAATCTAACCTTAGTATAGTAATCGTAAAACACTTATAGCTTAACATCTAAAATATTATACTTCTCTCCTTTATATTTCTTCTTATTATTTATATAGATTTTTATTATATCTATAAGTAGTCTTAAACGATTTATTTAACATAGTAGATTGTATAGAGGAGATTATATTACTAACGCTTAGTAAAGTAAGAGGTGTGAACTCTTATTAAATTATTAATATAGCTATATTAGTAGATAAGGTGTTTTATATTATAATTATTCTACTATTGATTTCTTGACTTGCGTCGCCCTAAAGGTAGACTTCCTCTAAACACGAAATTTTGTTGTTGAAGCCTCGAAAAAATGGACGCCTTCGTCCACGAAAACAGAGAATACTTCCGCAAACATATTCATCAACTGCAAACCACCGCAAACTCGGTTCAAAATATAGGAAGTATCGATAACTCAGCAGAAGTTCCCGATACATCGATTTGTGTTCGTATTCGACCACTGTCCGAGTCTGAAATAGAAAATGGACACCTTGAAGGCGTGTTGGCACACGAATCTGGAGTAGTAAAAATATACGAGCCTAAGTGGAAGGTTAGGGGGAAGCCGGAGTTGAATGTGAGAGACCGTGGATTATTGGGTGTAAAAATGTTGATGAAAATTATAGAGCACATCTTTCACTGTTGACGAGGTTTATGGTCCTGAGAAGAGTACAAAGGAGCTTGGAAGGTCGGACGAGTATGCTTCTTGCTTATGGGCAGACAGGGTCTGGCTTTACAGTTACTGGACTTGAGAGATTGCTTGTCGAGAAATTGATAGATCGTGAGCTTTCTGAAGGCAAGGAGATGCATGTTTGTATATTCGAAGTATCAGGAAGTAATTTATATGGTGTGCTACTCAACTACCTGCGATTATTTCGTTAAATACTGATGTCTTTGAAACAGATCTCCTCAACGAAAGACAACCGGTCAGTGTCATGGAAGACTCATTCGGTACGACACAACTCCCTGGTATCCACGAAAAGAATCCCTAAACCGCGGACGAATTCATAGACATCATCAACGTTGCAAAAGAGCTTCGATCAACCGAGTCTACAAGCAAGAATAATCAGTCTTCTCGATCCCATTCCATCTGCCGCATTCGCATCGTGGACAAGGATTCGGAATCCTTCGATCAGGGAAACCTTCTGCTGGTAGATCTCGCAGGCAGCGAAGCAAGTTCCGACACTGTTCAACATCCCAAGGAACGAATGCTGGAAACACGAGACATCAACAAATCGCTAAGCGTGCTGAAAGAGTGCATCACCAAACGTGCTATGTGGACTATTGGAAGAGGAGAAGCGACTTAGAAACATGGACACATTCCTTTTCGGAGTAGTAAACTTACCTAAATTCTGAAGAGCGCTTTTGATGTCAACAACTCACATACGTGTAAGACAATTGTTATTACATGTATTGCTCCGAGTATTCTGGATGTAGCGCATAGCAAAAACACACTTCGTTACGCGGAGGTGTTGAAGATCCTAGTTGCGAAAGCGAAACCAATGGCTTTTGATAAACGGATTCCAATGACTTGGACACATGAAGATGTACAAGATTGGATAAGGAAAAATGTAAGCTCAATTTCCAGAGTCGCTCGATAAATAGACTGACTCCATCCAAGTCAGCATTCACCCCGCAACTGTTGGCCCCCCGTGAGAACGGAACTCAGATTTGTCGCTTAGACGAAGATGAATTTACTCGTCGTACACTTCTCTCGGCGCGTACAACCTTGGAGCAGGCCAAGCTTCTCTATTTCAAGCTTTGGACTTTGCATATCGACTCGCAGGCATTAATTCAACGTCTTGGGGCCACGGGTGAAAAAGCACCAGTAAATTCCGTCAAAAACACAAAAGCAAAGCAGAAGAAAATCAAACCTAAGATGTTCTTCCGCTTGACTAGTGAGGAGAAAGAATATGGTATCGAAATGGTCATGGTGATGGGTTTAGACGAAGAAGAAAAGCAACGAGGATTGAAAACAAGATATGTTTGTGCAATTATTAATCCAGCAGAAATAGATGGGGCTTATGAGCTTTTCGTTACGGATCAAATTACTGTCCAAATTACGGAATTGGTCCACGAGGTTGTTGTTGAGTATGATAAGAAGACTATGTATTATTACATGAAAGCAGACTTGGGCGCTAATATAATATAATATTTAATTAGTATTGAATCTAATAGAACTAGAAGCCAAAGCTCAAATTATACACCAGAACCAGAACAAAAAGGCATAAGCGCTGTGAGCCATGGCTGGCCGCCAAAGTACAGTAGGTATGTTTCAGACCAGGTCCGTACCCGGTCTATTTTTCAACCTCAAGGCTGATTTGCACTGCTATGACTTATTCGAGCTTCGTAGTTGTGGCAAACGAGGGTCTCGCCATCTAGATGTTTCAGCCCTATGTAACCTACAACACTGTACGTATTCTGAGCAACTATTGGATGATCTGGAAGAAAATGGCGGAACACACCCTGTTTTCCTATTGGACTCTACTACGAAAGTCTGGGTCTTGATCCCTCTCTACCACCTCAAATAGAATACCCCAACTACCGGAACTTTTTATTGGATGGGCCACGGTATCAACGTCACATCCAACACCACGCACGCCTCCCTCGTAACCTCCATCTAAGCCTAGTCACAGTCGACACCCGCAGCACCTACAGTCAGGGCAACTTAAAACCAACAAATGCCACTTTCACACCCAAAACTCGCAGGAAACACTTTGAATTAATTATATCATTATTTATCGCAATCCTTAATTATAGAGAAATTTATGGAGCGTAGGAGTGGTAGTATAGAAACGCAAAGAGGGCAAAACAACAGTTTTTTAGTAGGGGTTTGGAAAGTGTTGGTTATAAGTTGGCTAGTACTATACAAACAACCTCACCTACGACACCTCTTTCGTCTCTCTCATCA
>LLCD01001369.1:0-11311 GCA_001414355.1 Hymenoscyphus salicellus
CCAAATCAAATAACCAACCACGAGGAAACAAAGGGGCCAAAATAATCTATCCTCTTTCGCACATTACTGATTTTCTTATCTAAATCCAAATATATTAATCCAATACGAAGACCCTGCTCGTGATGCATCTCCATAAACATCGCATGTTGAGTAAGAACTGACTAACACTAGACAGAGTTTGGTAATACTATACTGTATTCTATTTAAGTTCTGAGAGAACTGAGAAGAGCCTTACACTTAAGGATACAGTATATTCAAACACATCATCGAGTATTTGTCATCCTCGGTTCAGACTTCCTATTTCCTAGAATGCCCCTTGAATTTAGAACTAAGGTATTGAACGGTTGAAATTGGGAGCGAAGATAAACAGGTTCTTGCATCGAGGAAGATGAAAGATATGAATTGCAGGTGGAGAAGGAAGAGCGATTCAAACCAACTGGGGACACTTGTCAATATCTATTCGGGATGCCCAAGTTTGAATAATGAAGAATTTATATTTGAGAAAGTTAACAATCTAAAAGGTCTCCAAATCCTAATGCCCCAAAGCCCGTGAAAGCTGTCTAGATCTAGAAAAGAAGAGAAAAGAAAAGCAACAAGAAACAAGCTATTTGAGAACAAATTCTAATATATCTAAAAACGCCTGCAATGCCATGGATGTACTAATAATACAATATATCTCTCTCTCATCTTTGAGAATCTGAAGAAATGATGTCGGTGCTAATAAGGGGGTGGAAGAAAAGGAAATCTAAGAAAACAAAGAACTCCAAGTCTAATGCACCAATCCCTCTTCAAACGCCGGAATATATGGTAATAAGAAAAAAAAACATCAAAGGAAATCCATCATAACTCTCATCTCATGTTTCATCTGAAAACGTATAACATGATACCATAAAGCCCTAAAAAGATGCAATGTAAGAACAAAGAAACTCAAAAATGTAAGATCGTGAGATCCATCGATGCGTCTTAGAATGTGCTGAATGTAGAAAGTACTCCGGAAATGCTGGGTAAAAAAAATCCATCGCTGTGTAGAAACTCCTGATTCTGAGGTCGCGAGACCTATGCATGCGTCTTTTTATGAAGTTGCGAAGGAAATGCCAAGTGATGCGGGGGAAAATGCAGAAAAGAAATGCGCCGATAAAAATGCTAGTAGGAAATCCATCGCTATGCTCGCTCGCTGAATCGCTGTGCTGAAATGCAATGAGGAAACAAGTGCTGGTCGATCGATGTTGGAGGAGAACGCTGGGTAAGGGTACAAAAGGGTTGGCGTGCTGTCTTTCCACCTATGGCCCTTTTTCGAGTGTGTTTGAGGGGTAGCCGAGAGGGTGTGTTGGTGTTGTACAACAGAAACTGGGGATGGGTGTTGAGAAGCGAAATGCAGGTGGTGAAGCGTGTCTGATTGAGAAATATCAAACATCTCTTGTTCCCCTATTCCAGGAATAACGTTCCAGAAATATCGAAAGTTGGGATGACATGAAATTTAGTTGTAACCTCCTCTTCCATCTTCCTCCTCGTCATCGTCTGGCCCTCTGTTAGGAGAATTGTAGCCACCTCTGCCCATGGGTGCCATGGGCTTCTGGTTGTCGTCTTCATCATCTCCCCCTTTGTTATACCCCCCGCGCCCAGCAAGGATTGGTTGGCTTGAGATTTGGTTTGAGAATGCGTTGGATGCCATTGCGGATGTTGGTGTTGGGTTGGATTGGTTGTAGGGAGTAGATGTGTGTTTGAGGGGATGTTGGAGAGTGTGGAAGATGGTTCTGAATAAGACGGGAGGATGTATTTATGAAAGTCTGAGAGGGGTGTGAAGGGTATTATATAAATCAAAGAAGCTTAGCAGAGTAGATTGCGGCGTTGCTGTGTGATACAAGTGTAGGTGGAAGGAGTATGTTGATAGTGCCAAGTAATATATTGATGCTAAAGCGAAGATAAGACCAAATGAAGATGCAGGAGAGTGTTGATCAGATGCTTGAGTGTGGAATGAAACAAGAAAAAAGAGATCCTACGAGGCTTCCGTGGCTTCCTCTATATACGTTTGAGGAGATGTATGAAATGACAAAGGGGGCTTGGAATTATTTGCGTGGAAGCAGCGGAAGTTGTGAGGTTAGGGTGTGAGGTTTGGGTGCAACCAGTCCTATTCGACATGACTGCATTGGGGTCCGATTAGTTTCTGCTGCGGCGGGTGATGCCTGGGCACTTTTTTTGGATAATTGCGTCGGTGTCAACTCTAAGGACGGAGTCAGTTGTGGACTCGGAGGAAGAGACGGGGCCTTAGGCTGACAATGACGCCGTACAGTCATCTCAGCCTTCTTGAATCGGCCCTCGAGAGAAATTTCAAGTAGCTCACTCATATGTAGGGTGCAGCGGGCGTGCATATGCAGTTACAGGGCCTCAGCATGGAAGAAATGAGGGTGGAGGGAATCCTGAGCCAGGCTGCTGGGCAGGTCCAAGAAGATGTGTGTGAGGGAGAGCTCTGGTATGTAGCGTTGAAGGGGCTCGATTGGCGTGTGCTATGCATAGAAACCACCCTAGAAAAAACGACAGGCCTCTCAGCTGCGGGCTTGACAGGCTTCACAACTCCCTGCAGGAACTCTTGTCGGTGACCAGCCACCACAGAAGGCCCAACCAAATTCTTTTCGGGGTTCACCAAGCAACAGGAATACAGAATTGGCAGAGAAGAATCGGATTCAGTTCAGGTTACAGCAGCAGCGAGGAACACGAGTAGCACCAAGATCCACTTTTGACACCCGTTGATACTCACCGGCGCGGCGCAGTGCGAAAGGATAGGACCCTCTCGGTGCAATTGGAATATTGCTGCAACGCTCGTAAATAGGTAGGCGCAGACATCGCTGCTCAGGAGATGAAATCGTGAACGAGAGAAAACTAAACATCGTCACCCGAATCCAGGCACCTTCATCAAGAAACACAAGATGAGCTGCACTGCACTGCACTGCAGTGCGCCTTTCTTGTGCGAGTTTCGACTTCGAGTACCTGCAGAGAGTAACGTTTGGCCCTGTTTCTATCTTCTGGAAAAGGAAATAAACGACAAAAACTCCGTCCATACGGGCACGAGAACGGACGTACATCCGTATACATGGCCCTATGGGTATGCTATGGCTACAGTGTCTCCAGTATCCATCTTCAGCGCCCTCGTGGCCAGCCGCACCTCCCTCCTGCTGCCGTCCCAAAGATCGTCCTGGCGCCGTAAGCGAGGGGTGCTTATTACGAATGAACGTATCAACTCCCAAACCCCTTGTAAAAAAAAATTGAACATCTACAAAGATGGTTTCAAAGATCCGATGAAATGATAGAGAACCCTTGCAGATATGCTATGCGTGGATTAGCTTTTTCTATGTCTCAGTAAGGATATGTTCCATGACAGAAGCGAATCAGGGGAACACAATTCGATAGGGCTGAAAGAAACTCCTTCTATTCTGCACCAAGGCTGATGAACAAGGACATGGTGTCTCGCAATTGCAATAAAGCGGCGGTAATCCCAATCATTCTTGTGACTTGCTCTAGCTATTTTGGTAATCTAAGTTAATTGTTCTAAATATATAGGTCAATTTTGAATTATTCTAAAAGTTTAGGACAGTCTACTTGAATTACTTTAGAATGCTAGAACAATGAGAAAGATGGGCAAGCACGAGTCTGAAGTATTTACCGCCGCTTTAATATCTACCGCCAGGTGTACATATTTTTGTGGGGATGAACGACCCAAAATAAGAGCATGCATGAAAAACACATGGCAAGAAGCCACACACCGCACACCAATGAACAAGGTATATAAATAGCCTGTTGAAACGCAACGGCATGATTGGCTATATTGCGAGCAAACGTGTGGCTCAACAAGATAAGCTGATAATGGATCTCGAATTGTGGACGAAACAGGGAACGAGGATCATGGAATGGGTGTAGAGGGACATCTCCCGCGCCCTCCTGGCAGTTGGGGTGTAACATACAACGGAGCCTCCATACGGTGAGCTCTTGTACCTTTCTGACGGTCCATTCTGACAGCCTGAGGATATGCCAAGGTACTCACTCTGCAGATATGCAGTAATGATCAAGAATATATCGTAGAGGAGAAGGAAAGAGTCAGATATTATTCAGACAGACGGCTCGATCTGCGAAAGGGAGACACCGAGTGACTCAATCTGGTCATCTGAGATTGGGAAAATTGGTAATGCTTGATGTTTCGTATTACCTGTGGATTTTGATTTGTCCAAGAGAGGACGTTTGGGGGTAATGCGCGGGGGAAATGGCGTTTGAATGGACCGGATTACTTTGCTGGACGGAACAGCGGCTACAATCGCACCGTGATATGGAATCTCGACCGCGTCATTTCGCATATGAAAATAGAAGAGGACGACGAATTCCCTGAGGAAAAGCCTAGGATGCTGCCTAAGAGGGCCAAGATGGGCTTGTACAGCGTAATCAGTAGAAACAGAGTAGTATTAGCAATTGTTTCATCGATGTTTTCTCATTTTAATCTCATTTCTTGTCTCTGATCTTTCTGAAAATCCTCGGGGGATTCGGGGGTGGCAGAGCAGTGGAAGGGAAAGGAACCAGTGGGGGGATCAAGACCTCATCGACCGCGATACAACATGTTGAGGCTCTCATCGGGGCCAAGTGAAATTGGTTCCTCGCTTATCGCAATTTGGCTGTTTGGGTTGTTTTGGTTGTTTCGGTTGTTTCGTCTAGCAAATCTCAATGACTTCGGGACTTCGGTAGAGCAATTGCCGGCCGGTGCTTCCGTTCAGCGCCGCCGCCACAACATGCCAGCACACAACCAACTCTCAACGGTGTAGTTTACGTCGCCGACCTTGGGAATACCCTCAACTCTTCAAAAGCGGTGGGGATATAGGGAAATACGGATTTCACCGTTTGACCTTCACAGCAACGTTACTTTTCAGGGCTTGACGCGCGATATACGGAGTAGCTGGTACTTTGGGTGAAGAGCCTCTCATCTTAATTCAAGGCTTAACACATATCTCGAGTCAGTATCCTACAGACACGACGACGCAGCTCATCTCATGAGCCTCCTTCCGATGCATTGTGCAAGGTGATATGAAAGCAGGCAGATGATGCCCTTTCAACGATGACTACAGTCTGATTCATGATCATTTTCCTTGTGCAGCAGCATCATCATTGCAAGACTTCCGCTGCAGGCAGAAAACCCGGAGAAAACTAGTCGATCACTCACCTCAACCCTGTAATTGACCCCAACCCCCGAGAAAACAGCATAATCTGTTTCGAAGTATACGGAGAACTTCTATGATAATTCTATTTCCGTTGTTTGTTTGCTTTTTCCCAACCCTTTGCCGGTACAAGTAAGCGTCGCTTATCTGAATTAGGAATTTCATGATTCCCTGTTCGCGCCTAAACGGATTGCTTCCCCCGGTTATCCCAACAAGCGCTTACCAAGGTTCAAGGGCTTAGCCGCCAACTCTAAAAATAAAATTTCTATCTCTAATTAGCTTCTCCTACTCGCTAATTATCAACAAAGGGGTTGTAACCCCACTTCGATTACAAGAGGGGGGAGGAGGTGGGGGACAACGTTCTATCAATAACCCCTCTAAAATCTTTCACACATCTTACTTACGCCCTACAGATGACAAAAAAAACTTTTCGGTGACGGATGAAGGATTCCTTTCCCCTATATTTCATTCTAGTTGCAAGATATGAGTCGAAATTCAATCATCAGACCTCTTGCAACTTGGAAATGACATATTGCTAGGGGCCGCAGTACTGCAGATAAATGAAGTTGCATCGTGTGGTTCCTTGGTGGTGTGGCAGCCTAAATCCTCGTAATCGCTTCCTAGTTACGTACCTTGATTTGTGTTACTCGCAACTTTATCTTGGAGCTTGGGTTAAAATTTTGATTGGGTCAAGATTTAATTCTGATAAACCTTAGTACACGGCATCTCGGATCCGAAATACATTTTACGCCGCTTCTCTTTACATCCACGAGCTCGCTCACGATAAACAAGCAGCTGGCGTGTTATTAGCACGAAGGATCTTCGTACTCGGTACATAGAATTTGGACTTGTGCTGCCAAACATAATTTGGTGCATGCACTGCGCAATAGGCAGAAGCAAAGCACAATCACTAACGCAACTCGTGGAAGCGGCTCTTTCCACGTTTTGGTGCCCCATTCAGCTTCACACCCTTTCTTTTCATGTATGATGGGGGCTATCAAAAGGAACGTGTCCAGCCTTAGTAAGTAACGAAGCGAAATCAGTGTTTTACTGAGCGAGGGTCGGTGTAAGAGATTGACATCCAGTCGATGAAAGATTTTTGGACGAATGGTGCAAAGCAACCCCTTGAAATCACTTATTGCTTCTTTAGGAAACCACAAAACCGGCAACATGCAAGTCATCGAGCCATTATTAGCGGCTTATGCCACGTTTTGCCCCTTCCATGCCACGCCTCCGCAGCATGTCATCCAATCAGACACCATAACGCAGCACCATTGTTCTCATGTGCCGGGTAAGACACCACCTTCAGCAAATGAGTTCCCCAGAGACCGTTAGTATATTAGTACGAAATTGCGGCGCAATCATTCTCAGCAGGTCGGGGATTCTTACCACGTTTCTTCACCCCCTTTTTTCGTTTATCGGATAACAGCTTCCCACCTTACTCACAAATCAGACCCCAGAGACCCCAGAGCTTTCAACAAGGCTGTGGCCTCCAAAGGACCGAATAGTCACCACAGGCTAGTCGATGACGAACGACAAAACCAATCCCGTAGCTGAATGTTCCGAAAGATACCCCCTGCTGCTGTCAACACGTTTTCTGAAAACGTGGGAACCTGGAAAAGCTCAACCCCTCGCTAGGATCTTCAGCAACACACTTCACACAATCACACCCTCCATCATGCAGTGTGCGAAGAGAGGGTGTAGGTGATTTCCCATCGAGAGGTTCTGCTTGCATCTCTTCTGAAATGAAAAAATGTAGGACCACCTAACCCGAGTCTTCCGGTGCTGCGGATGAACGCACACGTTCTTACGGCGTGGAACCCACACAACTTGGTTCCTGCTTGAGGATTGTTGAAGTTGAATGGGATTCCAATTGCCTATCTCCAGCTCCTCACTTTCATCTCCGTTTCTTTGGGAGACCCTTCACTCGCTTCCGCCTGATGTCAAAATCCTAAATTTCAACCTTCTTACACGTCCGACTCCCATTCCTCATATCACCACCTAGATAACAAGGTGAGCAAGGAAGGCTATCAAACAGTTCCCCATTCCCAACACCATCTCTCTGTCCCAACTGCCCAACTACCGAGTCCCGACCGGTAAATCCTCCCTTCCCACGCATCACGGCAGGTTCCATTCCCTCCCGATCGCCATACGCCATACCTCCCTGTGCTGTACCGTCTCGAGCTTCCTTGAAAAGCCACGCGGAGATTATCCAGTTCCTTCCCTTTCTTTCCTTGGCGGGTGTAAGGCAAGTCACACTGCGCAATCCATAGCATATCACACGGCATATGCACATCATCTCCGATCCGATCACTCCATACCAAACCATAGACTCGGCGCAAGTGATTCGTACACACGGCGGGACGTAGAACAAACTAGCCCCCAACAGAGGTGACTAAGTAATCTGTAATGTCTTTGTAAAGCATTTTGGGGGTCAAAAGTCTCGTTGCTCTCGTACATAGTTAACGTGAAATCAAAATGATGAGGGAAAGTAGAATGGGAATTGAGGGCTGGTATGAATCATAAATCCTTATGCCAGCGGCTGTGTTTTTTATGGATTGTGAATTAGGGGTCTGAAAATCTACTCTCGCGAGTCGCATTTAAATGTGCGAGGGCATGAGGGGTGGCTTAGCGTGGGGTGTTGATTCGCTAGTTGCCTGGCGTTTTACGAGGCGATTCTTGTATTTGGGGTTTGATTGGCTGATGGAATTGATTTTTGGAGATTTGATGCGACGGGGGCTTCTAGTTAGTGATCGCTACCTGCTTAACTAGTGAAACTTTAAGGGAGTCTATGTGTATTATTGGCTAATTGCTACTTGATCAACTTACGGGTGCGAAATATGATGAAGTAGACGAGATTTCGATTTACCAGTTTCGGCTTCGGTACGTGAGTTGAATATAGAACTGTTAAATGAGCATTGAGATTGGTGGTCTCGCGGTGGACAGAAAAAGGGGCAGAGAATACCACAGGTTGTCCCAACTGATATCCCCAATGCTTCAGAACAATGCAGCTTCATTGTGCTAAACATCTGGGAGAATACTTGAAATTGTCCTAAGTCGCTAGAGCAATTACTTTGAATTGCCTAAGATAGATAGAACAACGGCAAGGTAGGCAGGTACGGTTTACTGCCGTATTTAGGGAGGACGTACCGGCGTCAACCTTGGGCGCTTCAAATAAGTTATCGTGGAAAACTGGAACGAATTGAAACTTCAATTGTCTATATAATAATTTAACGTCCGTCGCAAAGGTGCTATTTCTTTAAGATTGAGATAGGTTGGGATCGTTGTCGGAGATGTTTTGGCTGGTTCCTGTAATAATATTATCACAAGAAAAACAGAGTAATCGAATTCGGGGTCAAATAAGAAAAATCTTTATTTTCCTTGTGTCTATGACTGCCTATGCCCAAGGTGCTTTAATCAAAATCATACTCCATTTTTCCCCTGCAGCGTTATTCAGTAATCTGCTCTGAACCTAGTTCAAGTTTCCCGTTCTCCAACAGTAATCCTCTTCTCCTTTCTCCTTTTACAATTAATTCATTATTCAATCTTGCTTCTGCAGCGCGATTCAGCAATCTGCTCTTCGACTTTCCCGTTCTGCCTTAAATTCCATACTCCATTTGCCCAACATGTAGCGCTATTCAGCATCTGCTTCACTTCCATTCCCATAGGTACAGAGTAATCTTTCGGAGAGAAGACTCATACTAATTTCAAATGCTGTTGAATGCTATTAAAGTGCTTGGGGAGATTTTGAAAGATAAGAGGTGTTTCGAAATATTAGGAGATGTCTTAAAAGATGAGGAGATGTTTTAATAGTTAGGAAGGAAGAGTGAAGTCAACAAAAAAAGATTTTTCACGCTAACCAGATTGGGATTATAAAAAGTCAGGCACGTTCCTCTGATAAATATCCACTTAGGCACGTGGCTTTATCCACCCTAAAGGTGAGGACTATTCCTTAACACAAGTTTCTCAATACAAGTTTCTTACACACTTGAGAGGTGAGGCTCTTTTTCTCTTTTCACTTGAGAGGGCGCATCTCTTTCTTTCGAGAGGTGAGGCTTCTTTTTCTCTTTCTTCTTGAGATGTAAGTCAGGATTCTCGATGGTGAGAATTTTCTTATGATTCGAGTTATTGTAATTCATTTCTCTACCTTCTATATTACAGGCTCTTCTTCCAAGTCAAATTTACTTAGCGGATCATTTTGAATGGAGAATTCCATTCCCGTTTACCCCTAAAAAACGGCCCAAATCGATTTTTAAGAAGTCCCCAAAGGCCTCTCAAGTGGTGCATCAAACACTCACCTCGCCGCCATCGGGGCTTGGCGTTATGAGTGTAGAGGGGACGAAGCTCATCGTCGCCGGCTCGTTGTCGTCGGCTTACATCGGCAAGAGTGGGAAGGGAGGGAGCGACCGAAAGTCTGTCTTGTTGTTGGCAGCATTCTTAAAAATATGAAGAAAGGACTAAGGCTCTTACCCAGTGTCTTCGACAGAATCCGAGAAAGGACCGAGTGTCAAATCACCTCTAGCCATCCTTCAACCACACCCCCCTCATACTCTATTCATCGTCGTCGTAGCATCTGACGCCTCAGCCATTCAATTCCCATCAATGCCGAAGCAGGCAACTCTAAAAGGTTTGTCAAAGGTAGAAGCTCGAACTTCGTGCTTCAATGTGGCATTGATAGAAAATTAGAAACGCTGAAAACCACATAGAAAGTCACAGAAGAATGGAAGCCGAAGAAGAGGCAAGGGGATGCTACATCCATTAGAGATAGAAGTGGAATGACTGGAGAGAGGATGGTTATACAAGAGATCAAATTCATGTCTATGAAAAGGAATCTATTTGATTCAAAGAAGAGTTCAGGGTATCATATGCCGCCTTCCTATTATACATTTTCCTATCTTACATATACATTCATCCACTGTACAATATGAGTACACTCTATTTCCCAACGCAAAATCTATTTCCGAAAGGTTAGCCAGACGCACAGCAAGATCACAGAAGAGAAGAGACTGACTTTTCAAAAACGACCCCCAACACATCCTCCACATCCCCAACATCCCCCCGCCCAGTAATAAGAGCAAGACTCTTAGCCGCCTCCCTCAAATGCTCAGCAGCGATGACAATATCCGGTTCTCCAGTGTAAGAGGATTCCGTTCCCCTACTAGCCTCCCGTTGATATTCTTCCAAAGATTTCGAAGCACTGGAAAGTAATTGTCTCGCCCGTTCCGAGACACCAACAGCCTCGGTTAGATTGGGTGGGAGATATGTCATATTTTCAAAAACAGTGACCAGTTCGTTGGTCAAGGTGTGAATCTTTCCCGGATCTGCATCTTCTTCTGAGGGTTGGTATCTTTGCGCATCGAGACAGGAAATGGTTGCGACTTTCATCGTCTCATCGATGAATGGGCCAGCCGCTTCTTTGAACTGAACAAGTAATTGTTTCAAGACTTCGTGGGAGACCTGTTCGCATTTGTTGACTACAATCATTGACGATGGTGCTGTCTTCGCCAAAATGAGTGACTCGGCGTCGAAAACGATTTGAAACTCTTGGAACTCATCCGCCAATTTCTCCACAGAGGCGAGAACGATGACAAAATCCGATTCCAAGGCTTTGTCTCTTGCACGTCGGATACCTTCTTCTTCGATGCTTAATTGGACTCTTTTGAAGGTATGGGGACCAGTCGGTGTACGTTTTATGAGACCCCTTTTGCTACCCGCGATTTCCTCAGGAATACTGCCAGGAAGTTGACGCAGACCAGCTGTATCGGCGAATGTGCACAGATAGCCACGGATATCAAGACTCACCTCCACAATGTCGCGAGTTGTACCAGCTTCGTGGCTTACAATCGAGGCTTCGCGTCCAACAATGTGGTTCATCAATGAACTCTTCCCGGCATTTGGAGGACCAAGCAATGATATCCGTATTCCCTTTCGGAGCAATTCGCCGCAGTGACTGGCTCTGATATGATCCGCCATGATGGCCAGAATGCTAGAGACCTTTTTGCTGACCCCCTCTATTAAAGTAGTAGGGGACTCGTCAAAATGTTGATCCTCGGAAAAGTCAATTAGAGCTTCCATTTCGCCGCGCGCCTCCAACAGTGCCTCCCTCCATCCCTCGTATC
>LLCD01001370.1:0-11309 GCA_001414355.1 Hymenoscyphus salicellus
CGCTGCGACGTCATCGGCCTCGTAGAGCCCCTTTCCAAGGTGAGAATATGAGGTCAGCGCTCTGGTGGTGGCGCATTCGAGCAGCAAATATCGCATGTTGGGCTCACAGCTGTATAGACGCCCCTGCTAGTCCCTCTAGTCACTCTACAGTCCATCTATTAGTCATTAACCCCCTAACTCGAAGGGAGTAACTGGTGCCTTACTTAAACATCATCAACAACATGCCCGGATTTAGCCCTGTTTTATCCCAGGCATTCTTAAGCATCGATCCTTTCTTCTCCGGAACCTCCTTCTTCTGACTGGAACTTCTAACTTCGTCGAGTATCTCTCCATCGCTCTGGTCACTGCTCAAGGCATTCGCAGGCAACTCGACCTTCTTAGGAGCTTCATCATTGTTTAAAATCACCTCGGGGCCTTGCCCTTTATCGTGAAGTCCACCATTTTGTCCAGTGTCGTTTTGAGATTGTTTCCGTGCCATCCGATCTCCCTCCATGTTCGCGCGGGGGTTCGTCCAAATCAGGCAGTTCGTAATCAATATTCTCGAAGGTCGGTAAAATAGGGGCCTTTAGCGCGATTGCAGAAGCTCAGTTGCCATGGCCATTGTGTATTCAATAAAGTTGATTTGTGATTTTCTTTCTTAACAATATATCTCAACTCAGCTGAATATTTGGGGTAACGCAGCTCAATTTTACAGATCACTGACGTCGAGACTTGCAGGGATCACGGACTCGGGGGTGCTGGTGCGCGGGGGAAAACCAACCTCCGTGCCGACCCTCCACATAGCGAACAGCGAGTACGACGTATATTTCGGCTTTGAAGTATTTCTTGAAAAGCCGTAAATTAGTCCATTGTCCGAAGCAAGATTTTTGTCGTCGGCGGTTGGTTTACTTGATTTACTGGTGGGGTTTAAAGATTGTATGACGTTGAATCGAAATACCAAGAATGGTTGGGGAGACATGAGACTGACAGATTATGGTTCGTGCTTAGGAACACCAAACCACATATCAGTAGTAAACGATAGAGGAAAAGATCTCTAGCTTACTTGAATGTCCAGAGAATACCTTCTAAAAATGTTTTACCCTCCAAAATAAAACGGTGGGTAAAGAATTTGGTGTGGTTTAGTGTTCTACGCACAAGCATAATCTGTCCCACGAATGAGTACACCCCCTGGTAGGCTATTTAAAGTGTTTAACCTGAAGTGGTAGTACAATTGAGTTGATTCAACCAGAAAGGGATGATTTGGTGAGCAAGCAGTTAAACAAGTGAGTGTGGCCTTGGGGATACAGATAATGGTATATGAAATTGATATATCCAGTCTCTTGATTTTTGCTTCAAGCCATTTGTCGGATCTATCTCCTGCGAAAAATATTTCTTGTCACCAGAATGCACAAATGTTAAAAAATGGAAATAGAACTGAAAGACTACCTTAAGAGAGGCTTAATATAGGCTAATGCGTAATAATACGAATGGCTACACCCACTGGTTGATTGGTTGAAGGGGTCACGAAACTTTCACATGGAAACATCATCTCAGAGATTCACTACGCACGATATGAAATGTTGTGCGACTTAGATTTGATTAATCAGCATTTAGTCTTAACATTCTAAATCATTTGCACAATAGGAAAGCAAATACCGATATCCATTACTCTTGTGCCCCATAAATGGAGATACTACCGGAAGCCGATAAAATCTGGGTTCAGGAGCACCATTTCTTTTCATTGAATATTCTTTAGGTAATATTAAAGCCGGCTCTGGCTTTTATAAAGCCTAGCTAAACCCTTTTCAACCATTTATCCCCCAAAGACCACTCTTTGAAGGGATAAGTGGAATGATGTTAAGCGAGAATCAACACCACGGGGGATTTACAATTGAATGACAACGCTAATTTCGATGAGACACTTATACATTCACATATATATTCAGGTGCCACTAGTGTACAATGAATCTAATAAGCGGAAAATGTGAAGAAAGACAGTCCTACGAATGCCAGAAACACCAGCACACTCAGCAAAATTGCCACCTACGATAAAAAGCTTTCTTCGGATAGTAGAATCAAAACACAGAAAACTAACATCTCACCATCGCATCATCAAGTATACACCCATTAATATTCCTTGGAGACTAAGAATCGTACCAATCAATTACGCACTGCTTGGTTCTGCATTATATTCATTCAGGGAGCTCCGCAAGAACATGGCCACAGGATTTTAAACTGCCACTGGTAATTTCCATCTCATCTATCTCCCGAAAAGCCGCAGTACCAACAGACAACTATTCATTTATTTTAAGTATCAATTGTCACAATTCAATTTCGTATCTCTGCTCGACCGATCGGGTAGTGGTATCAAGATTAAGCGAGACCAATTATCAAATTTGATGACGCTAAGCTACTTCCAGAGTTTTGCTGCGTATCGCAGGAGCTGCATGCATGATTAGCGCGGAGCTAGCGTGATCTTGCGTCCGCCCATAGCCTTCCTCATCCTCTTAAACTTGCTCACCGCGAAATCGCCACAGAGACTGTAAAAATTTCGTTGCTTACACTTCGATACATGTTTTCCGTTGTATTTTCGACTACTGTTGTGTCAAAATACTGGTTGTAAAACTACAAGTGCTAAGAAGCGGTACTGTAGTGTCGTTTGGGTAGCTCTCCGCTACTTGCGGAGATTTTAGTGGCAAATAGTTAACGTTGGCATAGCTCCAATCATACCAGAAACTAGCTTACCATACAAATTACCCAAGTCAGTGAATCAACATTCCAACCCCTCTTTACCCCTCACATCGACTATTCATCCAGGGCAACCCCTCCCGACACCAACTGGGAATGTATAGAAATACAAACTTGGTAATAGCTAAGGGAGACTTCCCAGAAAATTCAAGTTCCATGGCGAAGAACGAGGCGTCAATAAAAACTTGGTTCCAAAATTGAAGTTCAGTCCATATAAAGCTTCGCAATTGAACCCCACCTAACCACAACAAAATGAGAAGAACGAATAGTCACAAGCAAACCCCGAGGAAAAATTTGAAGAGAATGATAGTGTTTTATTCTGCCATCCGCCGATCAAGGTCCTCCCTATGCTGATTGTCAAAAACGGTAGACACATCGATCCCTAGCAAAAAAAATCTACCACCATGGATATCATGCCAAATCATTCATCCCCCCATCCTCCCCTTTTAACGCCGGAAAAAAGCAAATGTAGTTTTCCCCAAGTTTCCCATCTTGACAGCAGCCTCCCCGGTACTCCATGCTTTCCCTGCAATGCAATAATTGTTGAGACAAAAGGAAACCCTTGACCATGCTATGCCCTCGAATCATGTACTGGAAAGGTATATAAAAAAGGTGAAAACTCCGTTGCCCTCAATGAAGTTGGTTACAGGAAAACTCCAACCCACTTATCCCTCGCCTTCACCTCCGACTCGCAATCCTCGACAGAGCAGAGAATGACCTTGGTGCTTTTGCCGTTCTTGGTCGTCTTCTCGGTCTCGCGAAAATCAATTTCCTCGTGGGGTGCCTTGCCGTGTTGGGTACGATATTGAAAGCATTTATTGCAGTAGACCTAAGATTCAATTAGTGCTAGATTTGGATATGGGGTAAGAAAAGCCTACATGACCACACTCCTTGACAACCCAGAAAGGGTGCTCTTCTCTATCCTTCTTGGTGGGGGTCTTGCCGCCTTTCTTGGCTACCGGTGCTTCGCCGTCCTTAATCTGGACCAATTCCTCATCACAGCTGGGGCAGACTACGACATCGTCTTCTTTGGAAGATCTCGTGAATCCTTCCCGGGCTGGAGGGGGAGGGATGTGCTCAGGTTTGCGATTGCGAATTGCGGGGTTTGCGTAATTCATGTTGGGCATGTTTTGGAATGGTTCGCCCATACCATGGATGCCAATGCGCTGTATTTCTTGATAGAAGTCTTGGGCTGCTTGGTGTGCGTGTTGTGCGTGAATGGCTTCGTGGGGGTTGCCAGGCCGGTCGATAAAACCAAAGACCGCACGAACGGCTTGCAATGGGTTGTGGAAGGCTCTAGCGAGTGGATAATTGGGGGCTTGGGGTTCGGCGGGGACAAAGAGGGAAGGTGACTCTTGACGACGGTGAATGTGTCCTCGACCATGTCCACGTTGATTTCCTCGACCAACGGCAGATCGTTCTCGAGGTAGTTGCCTCTCGCCAGTAATCATAATCTCATCGTCCATGTCGTCGGTCAAATCAACAATGTTATCCAAGAGCGATGCGTCCCTTCTTTCAAATTGTGGTGGTCGACGGGCTCTTCCACCGTTGGGGTTGAGACGGTTTCTTTGGGGACTGTTGTTGGCTTCTTCTGGCCTATCCAAGTCTTCCGTGAGATCGATAACATGCTCGCGGTTGACTGCACGTGGTTGCAGACATAACTGCAGAGGGTCCAGGTCTGGCTCGAGGAGGGGTGATAGCAGGTGGGGGGCTACGAGGGTTCGAAGTTCGGCCTCGACTGAGGGTGGAAGGTTGTCGGTTGAGGGCGGAAGGTGCGATTGTGTCGGGGTTGCTGTTGCTAGATGCGCGGTTTCGAAATCGAGGGTGAGGTGAATTTGAATTTAGCCAGTGTGGATTTGGATTTCGAGGTTGACTTCGAGAATAGGTTGGGGAGGATGGTGCAGATGACCGATCGGCCTGGGACATCTCTTGGAAGGATCTCTGAATCACAGCCGGTCAGTCATTGCAAAAAAGAGGAGAGGAGAGGCATCACCCACCTTGTGGCGTTTGCTGGTGGGTTGATCGGACCTTGAATCCATCCCGCTACAACATTCTCTGGTGGACGACAGTCTTTATGTGTCTCCTCTCAAAAGATGTAGAAAAGAAGGATATCCCACAATGCCAGCTTACCTGGACGCACTACAGAACTGCTATACACTGTCGCGGGCTGTCGTCCTGACTTGGGAGTTTGGTGATGTCAGGTCGGATGTGTTGGAGTCGGTTCAGTTGCGCTTCGCGTGGGTAACAGTGGGTCGTGGTCCGGAAAAGCTTCGGAGTTACCTTTATTTCGGATTTAGGGGATAACAGAATGCCTCTTCTTTGCCACTCATAGCCATGATGAACAATCTATAAAGTAATCAAATGAAAGAAAAAACTAAGCCTTGGCTACCTAGGTACTCTCTTTCAAAGGACATTCATTGATCTCTTGTTGTAGTACCCACTTAGCGCCCTGCCTATGTTTGCTCTAAAATTACACGTGGAAAAAGAGACCCCTGATTTTGCTTTTACTCGCGGAGAAAATCCAGTCCACCAAACTCCATATCCCTCCCTCCATGCCAAATTTATCCAAGTACTGTGATGACTCCCGCGTTGTCGACAGTTACCAAAGTCTTTGCCTGGGATCCCCATTCAATAGCGACTGCTGGAACAGCCAGGCTGATTACATCTGCCCAGGACTTTGTTGCCTTTGTGTACTGCGAGATAGTCAAGCCACGGGGTCCAGAAGCTGCCAGGTATTGTCCAGTGTAGTCCCACTGAATGCTGTCAACTTGTCCACCGATTTCCAGCACCTTGACCTGTGACGCCTTGCCTTCCTTTCTCAAATCAAAAATTACCACACTGTTAGATCCCTTGGCAACAGCCGCAAACCAAATACCATTTTCTGAGAATGCCAAGTCTTGAACAGGGCCACCCAGTTCGAAATTTGCCGCATTCTCTCCAGTCTTTGCGTGGAAGAGTTTGATTTCTCCATCAGTGCCACCTGCAGCAAAAAGATGACCGTCTGGGTGGAAGGCAGCAGTAGTGAGTTCTGTGGTAATATCTTATTAGCTCACTGCCTGAAAGGAGGGGAAACTAAAATTAGGCAACGTACCCGAATCTGTATAGACCTGAGTCACAGCCTTTCCTTCAGCCAAATCATATAATACAAAGCTCTTGTCGACACCCACAGAACCTAAAATTTCACCACCTGGATGTATCGCGAGGGCGTTGGCACTGCCAGCGTGGGATGTGAATGTGACTTCCTTGTCTCCAAATACATGAACCGCGCCTGAGGAAGTCGAGACGATGGGTTGGCTACCGGACCAGACTGCATCTGTGACAGCAGACCCCGCTTTGAATGACTGAACGACCTTTTTCTCTGGGATAGAGTAAACATTGGTAACTCCTTCGGCTCCACCAACTATCACAAGTTCGCCTGCCTCATCGACAGCGAGAGAGGATGTTCCACCAGAGAGTGGCTCAGATGCATGTGCAACCCCAAACTTTTCAATCGTTTCCGAGTCCACCCAATCTTTAGGCACAGTTCGCTTTCGTCGACCTTTGGAGAGCCTTGAATATGTTAGCATGGCCAGTCTTGTGGGAGGAGCAGCGGGGCGCGTACTTCTCTTGGGTTGCCTCAACTTTAGCAATAAGATGCTCCGGTAGACCCTGACTATCAATCTGCATAGCATCACCATGTCCTACAGACCCTGCGCCGACTGTGACCTTGGAAAGCGCATCTCGAGATTCGTCCCGCTCCTTTGTCAACCTCGCAATAACTCTGACAGCAGCATCATGTTGGTATAGGGCAGTCGCTAGCTCTTGACGCGTCTGATTTAGTTGTTGTCGTAATGCGAAGGACTCGAGGGACAACGCATCCCATTCGTTTTGGAAAGCGGAGAGGAGGGAGGGGATTGAGGTGAGGGTGGGTGGTCTTGGGGTGACTATGCGGGTGGTTTTAAGATCGATGAGATCCGTAACCTCTAAATCTTCTCCATTGACAGGATCCTTATGGTTTTCTGCGATGTATGCTTCGATCAGGCGTTTTTCGTAGACAACTCCTAGAATTACCGGGTCAGCCTCGCGCTTTTGAAGCTATTCTGCCAATCTTACCTGATTTCGAAGAAGCCACAGGCTGCTGCGGCGCTTCACCAGAGACTAAAGACCAGTTAGTCGCGTCCTATAATATCTGCGAAGCTTCGAAGAAACTTACTTGAGCACAACATTTTGATATTTTGGTAGTGTTGCGAAACGATTCGCTCTGGCGCATCAAGCAGCTTGCTTTGGGCACTTTTTCGGAGTCGCGAAGTAAAATAGCGCTAGTCTTGATTGGGAACAAGCCTTGGCAGGTGAGTTCAAGATCTCTCTTGATGGAGAGCCTCGTTCATTACATCACACATCAAAATCCCAAAATTTTACATCTCACCCAATTGCTCTGAAAAGCTTCTCGAAATGTCTAAATTCGCACTTCCTTCAATCTCGAGCGTTCCTGGTCTATCTATGATCGAACGCGCAACTGTCCTTGACGCTCTGTTTGAACCCTGTACTGCTCTTCATACCTTATCTCTGGACCTTCTCCAGACCCAGAACTTCCCCTCATACAACGATCTCATTGCAAGTGTTGGTGTTCAATTGACGGAACTCTCTGAGAGTGAATCTACCAGTGATACGCAATGGCTGGACAAAATCCTCGGAGCCCATCCACGTCTGGGCGAGAAAAAGGTCGAAAGTGCACAATCTCAAGCTGAGCAGGCCCAATTGAACACTGGAGGTGAAGAAGAGGCAGCAAAGTTGCGAAGCCTCAATCTTGAATACGAGAAGACATTCCCCGGTTTGCGATATGTGTATGTTTTGGAAAACGCTTCCCTCTTACTTTATTTCCATTCATTTTTTAAAAGCAAAAGGAACTAATCCGATTCCAGTGTTTTTGTCAATGGAAGATCAAGACCAGTCATCATGGAAAACATGCGTGAGAGGATCGCCAGAGGAGATATCAAACTCGAGAGAGCAGAGGGTATCAAGGTAAGAGCTCGAGTGGATGTAAACGATCAAGTTTGAGTTAACTGATGACTGGAAGGCAATGTGTGAAATCGCTGCCGATCGCGCGGTCAAGCTCCAGTCCTAAAAATGCACCTGTTTTTCCCCAACCCTTTCCATCCCCCAAAGATGTTGATTCATATACAATTTTGCGGACGCCAACCATGCAAATGCAATACCATTACAAACCCGTAATTATCCCCGTACCTGAACAAAAACACCATCCCCTTGTCGTTCCTTTTCCCTCAACATTTCGGCAATATCTTGCTCTACTGGTTGAGGCAGTGTATCAGGCAAGTCCTGTGTTGAAAGGCCGTCGATAGCGTCGAGGTAGTCATAATCATCTCCATCGCTTGTCATTGGGTTCATGATGTTGAAATCAGAATATACAGGCATTTCCTCCATACCATCCTCTTCCTCCAGATCAAGAGCGTCATAGTTGGACTGACCGAGCGGGGAAGGCGGAGGTAACTCATGGATTCGAGGCTTCTGAAGCACAATCTCCCTGAATGACAGCATCGCTCGGCCCTTTTCCTGCTCAAGGCGAATGTAGTCCTTCGCCGCGTCCATTCTCTTTTTTACTCGGTTCATAATAGCTGCCTTTCTCAGTTCGCTTCTTCCCAGAGAATTATTTTTCGTCCCCAGCACCGCAACTTTGGCGAGCCCTCGGTTTACGATATTCGTAGCTGGCTCAGAAAAGGGCCGACTCAGCCGGGAGGTGATGAGGTGCAGACGTAGACGCCGTTTTTTCCTTCCTTCATTTCCATCCCCGTCCACATCAGACAAGGCTCGTCGACGCTTGAAGGGTCGGTCGGTGGGAAGAACAAATGGTAATGGACGGTCGAAGGCAAATTTTATTGACGGGCCAGTGCAGAGCTCGAATGTGAAGGTGTCTCTGCAAGAGGGGCCGTCAGAGAGGGTTTTTACCATGCTCACGTGTGTCGTGCGTATGATATATATTGGTATTCAGATAGGGTATTGCTGCCGTTAGATCGGTGTCATCATCTCCTCCACGAAGATGAGCACTTGAAGACAGACGCTCATTTGGGCTTTGGCCGGAGAGGCTTTGAAGGCAGTGAAAAGACCGGTTTGCTGGTCAATGGCAGATTTGCTCGAGACTCAAGTTGTATGAGGAGTAAGAGGAGAGGGAGGAGAGAGAAAAGGAGGAGAGGTGACCAGGAGAGGAGGCGACTAGACCAGAGTCCGCCGACCTGGGTTGGGGTTGGGCTCATCTCATCCATCCCGCATTTTTCAGAGCTCCGTATTGCCATTTGCGGGGAAACTGCGTCGTGCTGTAGCATGGGGACCCTGTTCCAGCGACTTGGTGAACCAGTGGCCAATCCCAGCCCCGGTTGTAAAACAAATGTGTAAGAATGTGCACCAACGTGGTCACGAGGGTTATTGGGAATTCCGGGCTCAAGGCCCCTGATTGGAAAACGCTTGGAAAACTCTTCCCTATGGCACGCGAGCCCTGGTCGACTGAGACCGCTTGGGTCGGCAAACAACTCTTTTACCTGTGGCGTTGGGACACCATCTCCAAGGCACTGTGCAGGAGAAAAATTGCTTTTTCCATCAAAATTTTACGTTTTCAATGAGGCTGACTGGACTTCTCTCGTGGACCGCGAGACCGGAGTCGTTTGGGTACCAGGGCATGCCAGCGAAAAGCTACGCCACGGATCGACGTTTGCTCATGCACAATGCTTTCAATTCAATTTGGGCGGGGAAATGGGGATCTCCAGACCTGGAGTTTGCTTTCTCACTGCGGAGATGACAGAACCTCCAGAAAAACGCCCATCGAACCCCGGTAGAAAGAAAATTTGGGATATCTGTTTCACCGCTGTTCCTTTTTGCGGTATTTTTGGCCATGGCATGGCATTGTATTGCATGGTTCATGGGACGACAGGCTGGTCAAAAAGGAGTTCATTTTTGAGTCCGAAGTCTCCTCCAGATGCTGATGTTGGATCGACCCATTTGGGTGATTCTGGAGAAAGCTGGGGCTGTGATTCGTAAATCTCATTTCTCCGGTCAGATGTGTCTATCGAATTAAATCGACTCGGTCTCGGCTTTCCTGCTTACGGATTGTACTCGGGATTTATGGTTCTTTTGCTCGTTGTGTATTCTGTGGCTTCCTCGTGTTTCTGGGGAAGGACCCGGCCGGGTGTCACTTGTTCTGTACTGCACCCACCCAACTGCATTGCCATTTTACAACACATTGTACTCGAGTACCCTGTTTCTGTAACGAGGCTTGGTGGGAATTACCTGTTGTTTCGACTTCTAATACTGTTGCAACAATTGTTCCCTTCAAAGAATCCTCTTCTCGGCTTCTCTACTCTCAGACAACCTTGAAGTTATCATATCCCTTCCGTCCAGGCTGACAAGATCTAGATCCCTCTCTTGTATCCGATTCCAACCCTCATCTCACATTTCCCATCTTTCCCATCTTTATCATCTTTCTACAGAATCAGAAACATGATATCGTTCAACGGAATTTTACTCCGTGCCAATTATTACCAAATAACAGATGATCGTCAGCGGTGTGGAATTTTTATGTTGTATTCTGGAGTTTTCCCGATTATGCGAGTTGGTAATCTGACATACAGTACTCTCTTGTTCCATATAGGTTGGATTATTCGAATCAGCAAATTCGAACAGGCAGAATCCGAAGGGGAAACATACGATGTGGAATATTACGCTGATCTTGAACAGTGTTGAAGTTGAAGTGTGGAGAGCCTTGGGGTGTACGAATTCCATGACTTTAATATGGGATTATGTACTTTGGGATCAGATCTTTAATCTTCGCAACTGAGTTTGGGACAAGAAGCCTACCCAATCCTACACTTCCTTGGAATCTGAGTTGCGTTGCGGATCAGCGGCAAGCGAAACCTGGTTGTCGAAAATGAGATAATTGTAAGTACATGACAGGATGAAGGTTAGAAGAGGCTTCGCAGGTTTAATCGCTGGGGGGGATGTTAAAAGTAGAAAACAGCCTTGGGGTAATTATCCAGGTAAACTCTTTTGAGGTTACAATTTGTAGAATTCAAAAGTAAGTATATTTTTGTGCTTAACTTTTGATAGCTTCCAACCTAGGTAGACATGTAAGTGCTTGTAATACTGCAGACTTACGAGAGCGTACAGAGTAGATTTACCCCAACAATCGTCAGACTTACATAGCAGTCTCACAACATCCAGTATCACACAACATCAACCTTCTAATTTATTTATACATTTCCATCTTCTAATTTGTATTCCCATGGCATTTCTCTTACTCTCTCGCCATACTCTAACCTCCCCTCTGCATGCTCTCTTTTCAAATTATTTCCACAACACCACAATCCTGTTTTCGAGTAACACACAACAATCAACCAATACAAACCCTACCAAACAACTTCGGAGCAACAGCCACCAATCCGAAGCTCGAAGCTCGATTCCCATCGCGGGCAACCGAGTTCCCACACGCCACGAATTCCACGTCAGTTTTTGATTGGGTGTGTAGCCGTTGATGTGTGGGAATTACCGTGGGTTTTACGATGTACATTTACTAGATTGGGGTGCAGCTGTTGAGGGAA
>LLCD01001371.1:0-11308 GCA_001414355.1 Hymenoscyphus salicellus
CTAGTGATATTAATAAAATAATGTACACCGAGTGTTCGAAGCCTATCGGTGGATCTTCCATCCAAGAGACGAGCGACGTACATCCTCAACCACGAATAATGAAAAAGCTCCATCGCTGCATACTCGATGTTATTTCGTCCGTGAAGAACGACACTCCATCTAGACCTCGTCGTTCATCTATGCAGTATATCGACATAGACTTGCTCTTTTTGAGAGATACTACCGAAGAGGAGGTGGAGGAGGATGATGAACCGTCAGACGACACAGAAAATGACTCTTCTCCCGCCGACTCGGACGGTAGCAATTACAAGCCAACGAGGAAGCCTGTAGTTAGATCGAGACGCAGATCCAATTCGATTGATCTTGGCGAGTCTGATTCGGATCCTGGACCTGAGATGAAAGTAATCGGGAAATACACCAAGAAAATCACGAGGAAAAACTTGATCAAGGGAGAAAAATAACGGAAGCCCACTTCTAGGTATTGAGCTGGGGGTTGTTTGGGAGTTAGTGAAGGAAGGATATTGGGATTAAGGATGTATTTTTTGTATTTTCATTAGCCCGAATGGGTTGGGAGAATTAATCCACATTAGCCTACCAGGTTGAAACAATGAAAGAAATAGGCAGGCACGAACGTGAAGCATTTACTCTACAAAATTAGTAATTGGTCAAAACTCGTGGAGAAAAGCCCTGCTTTACAAAATCCTACACCCAACCCCCTTCCTCAGATTTCGGTCTTAGATCCTCTTCTCCAGCACCATCTTTCTCGTCCCAAGAATTGTCATTTTTAAATTCAGCCTGGTCCCCTTCCTCGCCGTTCCAAGAATTCTCAAACTTCTTCTCAATGTAGTTGGTTCCATCAATCAAACCCTTTTTTGCCTTCTTGCCATCTTCCACAATCTGCTGGACTACACCATCAATTTCTGAGTCCGTAATGGTTCCATCTTCAGTTGATGAGTTTATTTCTAGGAGTGTATACCAGTTTTCTTTTGCAACTTCATTCTCATTCGGGGTATTTTCGTCAGCAGGTGTTGCTTCCCTTCCTTCTTCTCCATTTCCAGAATTGCCATGTGTTTCCCCAAAATCGTTTTTGTCATTCGAAAACTCCTCGTTATTGTTTTTGAGCTCACCCGTCTCCTCTGAATCTCTGTTATTCCACGGCCCATCACTTTTTGGTTCTTGTCCCCCTCCATCTTCAAAGTTTGCTACCTCTTCGGAGTTCTCTGTTTCATTGGAACTGCCAGGGACTTCTCCAGCTGTATCTTGAGTGTCGCCACCGCATTCATTCCCACCTTCGCCTTCTGAATTCTCATTCGCTTCTTCCACTTCTTCGTCGTCCCCGATTCCTACCTCTCTTATGTTGTTTTCCTTTTCGCTTCCCCGGTCCTCATGAGCATTCAGTTCGATATCACCCTCCTCAGAGAACATAAAAGAAGCTTGTTAGCTGTGGAGCAGATCCCAATTCTTTTTCGCTAAGAATGAGTAAGTAAACACCCCACAGCCTTGTGAAGAAACCTACCCAGACGAGCTGCAAAAGTTACAATCACAAATCCAATAACAATACTCGCTCCTGGGTCCCCATAATGACTACAGTCGCCTTCTACTTGCATGATAATGATTGCTGCAATGTCAACCCCAAGATTGCAGATTATATCCGCCATAACGTGCATCAGGTATGTTTCATCAGAATGCTAAGCGAGGAAATCAGCTTCAAATTACAAAGTCTGCAATGGAAATTCCTGGAAGGTAGCCAACCTTGAGTTGAGATACTGACTCGATGTCGTCTGTTTTGTCATGTACTGTTCTACATTAAGAACATATTCATTTAGAAGAGAATACAACGGACCGTAGAGACATAACGCCGAAATAAGGTTCAGTGCAAGACTACCACACCCTACACCCATAACCAAAACGGGATTTTACATTTCTAATTCCCGTAAGCTAGCTTTCAAGAATCCGAGATGGAAATGAACCAACTTAAACGCAAGACGAAGAGACTAATAGCGGACAAAATAACAGTTACACCAAGACCAACAAGCAAAAACCCGCTGAAGAAGGAAGCAAAGATTGGTGGCATCTTCCAGAAATCTGGGAGATCGCGTTCCTGACTCTCTGAGAGCTAGTTTTGATCAATATACGGTTAGTGAGGGTTGAAACTGGAGAGAGTGATGACAACCCCTTTCTACACCCAGAGTAACTGCAAATCCAAAGACCGCTGAGCTTCAAATCGTACCATAGCTTAGTTCCGAAAGATCGAGCTTCTAGTTCATGAACTCACGGAATGAAATGCATCGGTGATCAACACCATTGAAAGGGTGTGGAGCCCAACTTGAGCACGGAAACCACATCAGTCAAAGAATGCAATATTTGCCCAATTATCAGTCATGTCACAAATTCCTCGGTGATAAAACCCCTATATGTTGCCGAATCGGCCCAATTAGAGAACCCTCGTGGAATTTTCTTAATAATGACGTGCTTCATAAGAGCCTCGTTTGAATGAGATGGCCAGAAACGCAAAATTCACCACGCAAAGCCACCTTCCACATATGGTGAACCCCCTACACGCAAAAGCGCACAAAACCCAAACATATACAAACCTCTCCAACACTCGATAGAAAAAATTGCAAAAAGAAGGTCATCCGTAAATAACCCTGAACTTACTCGTCCATGTATCAGGATTGGTTTGTCTCGCAATTACATAACGTGTAGCTCATCCCCATGAGGTGTGCTTTTGTGGACCAGTTATTTGCTGAGAGTAAAAGGTTTATTTGTTGTTTATGATCTTTGTGAAGTGGGGCAGGGGTGGGAATTCACTTAGGGCTTGGGTCGTGGGTTTAAGGCGGCTGCATATTTTCTTTAGGAAGCGAGCAATAGCGTGGCTGCTTTTATATCCCAGTATGGCAAGGCTAGCTTTGGCTTTGCCCTTATCTTTCTGGATGGCGGCGATTAAGTTCAGACTCTCATCTCCCCCAAACGTGGATTCGCATCACCAATACGGGTCAACAGCAAACAAATATCAATATGCCGAAGGATAAGACACGCAAAAAGACTGTAACTCGACAGGTAGACTGCTTCGTACCGTCGTTGTTTTGTTCGCGCGAAAAGCTAACCCGAACTCTAGTCTGCGAACTTACGTCCTCATAGTCGTCGATGGCACCGTGAAGGTGGTTGGATTTGCAACAAGTGTGGCGGTCATAATTGGATTGGTAAAAACTTCTGCCGAATCGATCTGGACGGCAAAGGCAAACGCTGCCAGGGAAGAAAGGAGAGATCAAGACAAATTCTTCCAACGCGCCAACCTTTGAACTCAGTAAAGGCCGAAAAAGGGTCGCAAGAGGAACCTGAGTTGCGTTTGGAGGACGAGCTACCGAGGGACGAAGAGGGAGTTGCATACGAGCCCCACGATAACGCAACACCAAAGACGGCCGTCGAGATGGAAAATCCAAGAGCCGACAGTGCCGAAACTGTGTTGGATACTACTCGGCTAGCCCTTGATCTTGCAGAGGATGAAGAGCGGAAGACTCAGGCGGTGGAGTATTTAAAATGGAAGCTGGACAAGTCACTTGAGAAGGAAAGACTATTAGAAGGATATCTCGCTCATCAATACCTCGCCACAAATGCCTATCGCGAACTGCAAGACCGAGAGTTGACGGCCGATGAAGTTTTGTGGCTGCTTCAGAAGGAGACATCCGAGAATGCTGGCAATAATTGACGACGTTGGCTCATCGGACTAGCGACACTGGAACTTCTCGAACAAGATGCGTTGACATAATCCACGGCATCCAAGATTCTGTACATTCTCCTTGTGATACATAATTCCTGGGAACCTGTTCATTTCTTCTGAAACGATGACTTGCAGTTTCAAACGGTCCCTTGCATATGCCTACAGAACAGCTTTTTCGGGTTCTATGCACAGATCACCCGTTGTGTCCAGACAATTCATTCGCACCACATATCGTGTGTGACGAAAGACAAGGGTTAAGCTGTTCGAAAATGAGTGTCGAAACTCAACTCTTGTTTTTTACTTCTTACAATTATCACTGCGGCCTTCCAGGCTTCGGTCAGGTAGCCGAGTTTGGCAGTACAGTGTCTTACAGTCTGTAACTTCTTACGAGGTTGATCTAGTAAAATCCTTGTCGTTCATTAACAGCAAGGCGTGGCACATATATTTTTCCCGTTTGAAAGCTGCCATGTTAACTGACAGCACGTGTGTCCAACGGTGAGGATTTTTATGGTACTGATAGGAGATACATTTCCACACGCCACTACAATCAAAATTAGCTTTTTCTATATGAACTCCATTTCTCTATAGATCACTTCATTTTGTTTCATTTCTTCTTTTCGCCTAAGAAATCAAGGTCATATTGGTGCCAAAACGAACGCTCTGAGGGAGCCTTTTGTGACCTGAAGTCAGGCCACTGAGATGTCGGCCTTCGGAAGCGTAGCAAAGCATTTGGAACCACTTTCAGTTCGGGGAAGCAAGTTTCTGGCATGAACAGTTCAATTCGAAATGCTGTTCTTCGGGCCTAACTGCCATGATAGGTCACACCGCATGTGGTGCAAGTGCCCTGGGATATCTTAAGTTTGTACCTTGCAGCGTTTGGACTCGACATTCTCCACATAGCTTGACGACTTCTCTGTACGCCAATAGACAGCTGAGGTTGGACCGTCTTTTCATTTCTCTGGGTTTCTCTGCATCTATCTGCATTCTCTCGGTAACGAGCATTTCTAACCATGTCGGTACCTAAAACAAAGCTTCGCTGGGCTGGGTATATCGTACAAACACAATTATGAGTAAGCGATCGGTTCTCGCTGTTGAACTACATATACACCGATTCTCCAACAAGCAAAAGGCCTTTTGAATCATCTTTGACCTCCATTCATTTTTGTGTTTCTCTGAACGAAGCATCTAGAATCAATCATTACGGTTCGCCATGGGTCTTAATCAACTCATTTCTCTTCTCTCTTTGCTAGCATTCAGGTGTGTCCCACCCCCAATGTCCTCTTGTCTCGCTAACATCAAATACTAGCAGTGCTATTGCAGCAGTAATTCCTCCAAGAGAAGAATGCGGATTTACGAAAACAGTATTTCAGACAGTCACGGAAACTGCTACCGAGATTCTATGCGAAGCTTCAGGTACAAACATTGCAACATACTCCGCCTCCCCATCAGGTTCGACTTCAACAATTTCCGAAATTACCACCATTATTGCAACTTCAACCACGACCGAAACTCTTACCCCGAAGCAGTCCACGGTAACGGTAACGGTTGAACCATTTACCTCTGAACAATCCCAAACCGCAACTATCGAAGCACCGGTTGCTACGAGCCAGACTAGCGGAATTTTTGAAAGCCGAAGCCCAGTCCCCTCCTCAACTATTACTCCTATCATCACCATCACCACGACAGCGACGATTGTCCCCACGCCACCTTACGCGAACTCCACTATCTTGATAGCAACCAGCCGAACCAATGACAATGGTACATTAACCTCAAGAGGAGGGGGGTCTTTGAGAACAGTCACCAGGACTGGGGCATTCTATTCGAGTTATCCATTTTCCCGTACCATTACAGGAACCGGGAACTCCTCGTTGCCTACTTTTCAAACCTCGATTTCAAGTCACACACAAACCTCTCCTTATGTCCCAATTACAACTCACCCGTCGTCGACAGCTGTACCTGCGACTTTGAGTCAAACCACAAACCCTCTAACTTCTTCTGCAAATACAACAAACATTTTGACCCCAACTCCATCTGAAGGATCATCTTTAACTCTCATACCATACACTTCAAGCCCTTTACCTTCATCTACAGCAGTGGATGACAATTCTGGAGTGATTTCTGGATCAACAACTTCGGTTCCTTCATTTTCCTCGCCATCTTCAACAATATTAACAAGCTTCTCAGTGTATTCTTCTAGTTCAATTATGACCTCTTCCGCACCAACCATTTCGGAACCAAGCTCACCATCAGTATATGCCACAGCTGTCACTTCAAAGCCAGGATATTTCGACTACGATTCCAAGATCAATAAGAGACATCGCGGTGGTGGCGAGAACTCCGAAGAAGGAGAAGGTTATTGGGGTAACGCTAGACGCGTTTGATCACTATGAGATTCATGTTTCTTTCTCGCCCTGTATTTTGAGACGAATGTCATGTTGGAATGGAATGAAGAATGATGGATAGTTGAAGGAATTATGACTTGGGGTTTTACTTTCTTGTGGTATGGAAACAGCATACTCACTCAATTCAATGTATCTTTAGTTTTGGAGAAATGGGAGGATAACATAACTGCTGTTTGATTTGGTGTCTTTATGTTACTGCGTAATGCTTCCTTCTAAAGTGATACCAGTCTATGTTGTGTAAGAAATTCGTGCCAGCTTAGGATCACTTCCAACCCACCAAAAATTTTCCTCACCTCCGCGTGTTTCTGTTTAAGAAAGTTTATTACGGCAAAGTTCAGTTCTCATTATTTGCTACCAGCTGAGGCGAAATCGAAGCGAACTAGAAGGGGGAGGAGGAAATAGAGCCCATGCCTGCGGCAAGTTAAGGGATCTGAAGTCAGTGAGATCACCTACCTGAAAGCCAGTACTGGATAGTGAATTAAAACTAGCCACAATTACTTTGCATAATGAATTCAAGATACATTGAACTATCAATAATCTGATAGATTTCATACTTCCTTCTACCGAATCCATGCGACCGGAGGGGTTGGGCTAGTAAAAAGTCGTGAGCAGTTCTCCCTTTTCTTCTAGAAGTCCCTTGTCGCATGAGCCGGTGTGCCTCCTAGAACAGCGTGGATCGACATAGCCCGCCTTCTTTAGCACCCTTCCTTCACCTGCCTCCCGGCGCCACTGTTCAATTTCCAAGTAATTATCTTCCCAAAAGCTTGTTTCGGAACCAATTTTCTTCCCTTTGACTCCCAGAGAGTGGTTGGTATCGCATATCAGATTCCTCTCCTCGCCGTCCTTAATACTAGTATACTTCCAGCTTCCGACCAAAGAACTGTCTGGCATCGAAACAGACGAATAACTAGGTCTAATGACCCGGTTGAAAACAACCCTCTTAAGCTTGTAACAATTATCGGACATGCTCTCAATAAAAGGACCGATTTTCGAAAAGAACCAAGGATCTACGAAGAAGGTGATTTAGAGAGTCTCGAGGTTAGAAGCTGCGAGTTGACACGGATTGACGTCGGAGAGGAGGATGAAGGAGACGAAACCCTTGACTTGCTTGAACCAACGTTTGCACTTCATACTAATAAGTGTTAGCTTCGACTTTATTCATGGCGATAAGAAGAGAGTCACGCACTCCAAGTCGATTCCAAGAAGTCGGACATTCTGGATAAAACTTTGTCGAATTGGATTTGAGAAGTCGGCAAAATTGTTGATGGTGAAGTATAGCGTTCTAACCTTGTAAGGAACGTACAAGGCATCTCTGTACGAAGCGGGATCTCTACGAAGCGCGAAGAGTAGAGCTGGTGTTTGATTCGCTAACTTTGCAGGCGAGTAGTTGCCCGGTTGGTCGAAGAGACTGAGTTCAAATATTTGCTGGCGTGTTTCAGTGGGAAGTTTGCGGAAGATGATGTTGATTCTTTTGTTGGACGAGCGAAAAGTGCCGCTGATACTTGGGTTGCTTCTGCTGAAGTCATCTTGGTGATGGTTGACTTTTCTTGTCGCTAGTGCCCCAAACCTGTGCCGATTGCGTCTTTGGGTTGCCTATGGGGTTGTGAGAGAAATTCTTCACCCTGAGAAGAAAGATGAGTTTTAAATTTTGAAGGCAGTAAAGGCAGTAAAGAACGATCGCAAAGTAGCTCTCACGTGCAGCTTTTCCAGGTCTCACCCATCCTTAGACTTCTCAAATTCACCTCATCTCTTCGACTTATTGAAACCTTGAACTTCGTATCACGAAGTTCAAAGTTGGATAGTTTGGAAAACTCGACTTCGACAGACCTCGTCTCATTACCTTATACACCGGCTTTTGCGCTCTTCCCAAGGTTTTCTCGATCTCCGCCTCTGAAACTTCACCCACAACCTTTAAACTCGTCCCTCCATCCACGATCTCCCAATACCGTCACGCATTGACCAATATAATCATACATACCAGCTTGATATCACCTTCGACATCTCCTTCGGTCTCAAGGTAAGTCTTCAACGTCTTGTCACCCTCTGAATTAACCAAGCTAACTTACCGGATTTCTTCACTACGTACCCTTGCGAAGAGGTACGACAACAGATCTTTGAGCTTTGCCTCACTATGCACTCAGCGTCGGAAACATACCATGAGGACACTTCCTACAAGACACCAGCTTTGTTTATTGCCCTATGCGGAGAACGAGACCTCTATGACGAGGCAATCTATGTATTCTACAAGACCAACACTGTCTACTACCGATACACCGTTTACAACAACGAAGGAAATTACGAAATTGATGGTCTTGACGGCTTCAAGAATCTTAACCATCTTGGAGTTGACATGACGTAGGCTATCCCTATATTTTATTCTACACCAAACATCTATCCATGATTCTTTACTAAAACAGTTGTCAGATATAACGATAACTTGGGAGAACAATTCATCACCATGTCTTACCAGATGCCCACTTTTAGCGGCCAAGTTGCGAACCACCTCGAAACATTGAGCATCAACACCATTGGTAACTCTAAAATACCTAAACTTCTGGAGGTTTTCAGACAACATCTCGCCAAACTCAAGAGAGTCAGTCTCAATGTAGCTACCAGGCCGAACGTTTTCCCGGTTGGAACAATTATGCGTGGGCGGGATGTAGCTTCGGGTGAGCGCAAGAGGAAAAAGGCTTGGCTTTTCCAGCAGCATCTTAATCTCAGTCATCGCTTCGGGGTAAAGGGCACATAAATCGGCGACGCTTCTAAATGATCAAACCCTTGAGCAGTATGTGTGGGAAGCCAAAGAAGGAGATGTACTAAAGCAAGAAGGGGGTTCTGAACGCTGCCGGGAGTTGCATGATGGCCCCCCTTGTAGACCAAAAACAGAACAACAATCCACTAGATGAGCCGTTTGCGGTCGGAGTAGCAAGGCATTGCACAGGTGACGTGGCATATCAACAAAAATTACAAAACAAACTTTCATCAACTATGGCTTGGGGTAATTCAATAAAACAGCCTCATGAGTTCTAAAGAAAAGCAATGTTTTCACTGAATGATACGCCTTTCCACCAAAATTACTTTGTCCCAAATGTGTCCTTGAATGAAACAAAATTTTGGAAACCTGGAGGACGAGATTGAAAATGAATAGTCATTTTAAATCCATTGCCCTTAAAAAAATAATCGATAGAAAAGAGCAAGAATTACACAACATACCAAAAGAAGAAGGAGACAAAGGATCTTAGACATATAATAAGGCCCTCGTGTGCAGCTAGAAATGAATTTTCGCTTTCCTCTATCAGGCCAAGGCCCAAACGACATGCCTTCTCTCTAGCCCTCCAAACCTCAACCCTTGACACCCCCACAAAATCCAAGGTCGCTCCTTCCCTTCACGTCGGACTCGGCACGCCATGCCACCCACGACAAGACGGGAGTTCTAAGGGAAGGCACTACCTGATCCTCCCTTCGAGGCCACCTGATGCATGGCTTGGGTTTTCTGCTTCTGCTCGAACGACCATCTCTATTTTAATAGAATTCCCCAGTTCTTTCGCATTTGAAAGAGTCGTTGTCAGTCGTTTTAGGTAAAGATGAGAAAAATGGTTAGGCGGAAAAAACGACATTTGCACTAAACAGTTCCGAACAAGTAAATTGACTATACGAACGCGCGAAGATACTTGAGATTGGATGTTCTCAGGTGTTCCAGGACTTCTAGCACAATATTTTCTCCTGAGTATACGTAGAACGATTGCTTAAACTCGTATTAGTAATAATCAAGAGTAGCAAAACGAAGAGACGTCAAGAAACAGAAGAGTACATATACTCCAATTGGATCCAGGCATCTAAGCCGGTCCATCTTTAAAAATCTACCCATATACCACCATAACCTTCCCAATGAAAACCATACCCCCAAATGCCCTAACCCAGAAAGACTACCCAAACGCCAAAGTTACATTCCAATCCTCATAATTCATATTTGAAAATGCTACTCTTGAAAACTTCGCCGCCCCTTCATCATAGCTTAGTAGTAACATCCCTCGTTGAATCACTCAACCTCCTCGACAAAGGGAGATCATTACCAAACCCACCCCCATCAGGACCACCACTGGACGCCGGCCCAGGCCCACCCCCAAATCGTCTCTGATTCTCCTGCAATCGTAACCTCAGAAGCCAACGAACATGCATGCAAGTAACCTGTTGCGTGCTTCTCAATTCAGCAAGTTCGTTTTTGATGGGTAGAGTTTCGTTGAAAAGCATCATCGTATTCTTGCCTTGGAAATCGGATAATTCGGCGGTAAGCTGGTTGATTCTTGTTTGTTGAGCTTCCAGTAGTGAGAGTAGGTAATCATTTCCCGAATCTGAGGAATCTGCAGGTCCTGATACGGAGAGGTTTGCTAGGGATAGATCATTTAGATCCATTGGCCGATCTGGAGACATCCTTGACCCGGTTTCCAGAAATTTGATGCGCCGATTTTGTAACTCATTTTGTACTTTCAAATCCAGCATTTTATCCTCGAGTTGACTGATTTCCCCTTTGAGAGAAGCGGCTAGAGGTCCGATGACTTTGAATTGACAATTTTCGTAATGGAAAACGTGTTGTCTCCTCACTGCTTTGTATTGGCATCCGTATTCCGCCCACTTGCAAGGTCTGAAGAATTCAGGACATGAATCTTCATGCTCAGTCTCCTCGCAACGAAGGATTTCCAGAGAGCACCGCTCACATTGCATTATCCTCTCAGGACAACGTTTCTCTCGGTGATCTTTCATCTCTATTTGTTCCACCTCTTCCGAGCAGTCGGGGCAGTCAACAAGGAAATGAAGACACTCTCGTTCGGAGTCAAGTCTCTTTACCATCTGTGGGCACCCCTCAATATACCCAGGACATCTGACAAAGGCATCCAGGCAGTATTTCTCCAGGTGGTTTTCTAAACTCGACCTAGAGACGCGGGAATCGCAACAAGGACATTTGACTTTCAGGGAATCCAGTTGGTTGAAGACCATTTTTGGAGCTTTGGCAATGGTATCATCGGAAAGCGGTAATCGGTCGATGGGACACAGACTGCTGTGAGATAGAGAGCCGAGAATACACGACCGACAGAAGACATGGTCACAAACTGTCAATACGGGATTGACGAAAGGGCATCGACAAATCGGACAAACCAAGTTTTCATCGACGGTGCCATCATAAGTG
>LLCD01001372.1:0-11307 GCA_001414355.1 Hymenoscyphus salicellus
GTAACGACACGTACGTAAAGCTTATAGCAGAGAGGTAGAAACGTAGAAACTATTAAATATAAGAATTCTAAGCTGAGGAGAAGAGGAGAGCTCGAGAGAGCTTCGATCTAAATACATGGTGTAGGTCGTTAAGCGAGACCACGTGATAGATAGCGCGTGACGGTCGGAACCGTCTCAGATCTTGGGCTTAGTATACTCACGTGACAAACGTGACACCACCTGCCTTCCTTCAAGACAACCAGGAAGCTTAGATTATACAAGTCTTTCTACATCAGCTAAAAAGTTATCAAACTCCCAGTTGAAGTTGCTTAAATCGGCGTTGAACTGTTCTGGCTCCAGAATAGCATTCTTGCTCAAGTATGACCCACTTTGGAAAGTCGCCCACCCAGCAGGGAAATTTACCAGTGCATCCACCGGCATTTCATCACCACCACATCGACCATGCGAACCATTGATATCCAAATGATTATGTAAATCATATCCCTGGCCTTTTGGTGGTGCGGGTATACTACCCGCTACAGCATTTCCAATCCGACCAACTCGCTCTAGATCAAGTCTCTCGAGAGCCTCGAGGAGTCTTTTGATGGAGTAAATGTTCGTCATACTCCCAGTCCCCGCGACCATCTTCGAGAGACATTGGAGACCTATTTTTACTTCTGAAATATTTCGATATCTGGCGTCCCAAGACCGGAGAGCATCGTAAATCAGGAGAAAACAGGCACCTTCGAGGTAATAACAGAAGAAGCGAAGGCTCCGTGTCACGACATTCCGGTCAATAGCTTTGGCGAGGAAACGTATGAGGTCTCGGGCTGCGTTTACGGCTTGACCACACGGTTCTTCTAGCCACGAAAGGGCATCTGGAATGCCAGTTGCTTCGTTTCCCGATGTGTGGGAGAACTTCTGGTGATTGACATGAGCAATCAAAAAGGGTCTGAATGTGAGAATTAGCGTATTATAATATACTGTTCAACTCGTCAGTAATGTGAGATGTTTTGCGGTGGGACCATCCTTACGGGTCTGTAATAAAATCTGCTTGACGTCCAACTGCTCTGTCTCGGGAAACCAACAGAGCGAAATACCCAATCTTTCCTGAACATCGAAAGCGTAATCTCGGAGTTCTTGATGGATAATTTGGGCTTTACGACAGAGGTCCAAAAGTGAAGATTGTTGGGATGAGTACATCAATTCTGCGGAATCAGAAATGATCCTCGACAGATTTACCAGAGATGAAATGAACGGTTGATTCTCTGGGTATGGTGTACCAATATCTTTTCTTGCGAGAGAACTCGGTCTGCCGAGTGTGAAGCACATGAGACTAAAAAATTATGTTAACCGGGCTCAATATTCAAACGAACAAGCTTACGATTCAAAGAAATAAAGACACCAGATAGTGGTTCGTCGCTCTTGGTGGTTGGTCTCATGAATTGACGTATCGCGGTGCAACCCAGCAGCAAATGTCTTTCGTACAGCAGTGCCAAGATACAAGTAGGACGAATTTGGGCGACCAAGAATTGTCTCATAGTGTGCGTATGTTCATGTCAGCGTAGCCCATGTGTTTAATTCTTAGCAGACTTATCAGGAGCAAATGTAATTGAATAGCCTGCAGGTTTACAACCTGTCCAATTCTATTGGCAATATTTTTGGCTTTTTCGGCCAAAACTTCTGCCCACCCACTATCCTCTTTCATGGTTGCACCAATGGCCAAGATGACCATCAAGCATGCAGTGTTGGCTGTACTTAGGTCATTGAGATCGGGGTTGGAGAATAGCTGCTTGGTCTTCTGGCTAAGATCTTCTATGGAAGTAAACGGGAGAAGCTGGTGGAAGGTAGAAACGTAATCCATCAGAAAGCGCTCCACCACCTGTTCTGATAAAAGCATTATAGGCGAGTCGGGTACATGGCCACTCTTCGTGTCAGAAGTCCCGAAGAATAAAGAACGTTGCCCATAGAGGTCCAATTCAGCTCCTCCCTCTTGGACTTCGTCATTCGTCCGTGATAGGTGTCTATCCCCGGATAGAGAATGGTGGATCTGTTGCAAGAAACTAAAGTTGGATGAGGCGCCATAGTAGAGCTGAAGAACACAAGAGGATGATGCAATATGAGTTGCAGAAATGCTGCTGTTGATACCATGTGAGTGGTCGTCTTGTGGTATAGTTGTGCTAGAAGAACGATTTGAGGTATGTTCTTGTCCGGCCGGAAGCTTCTTCAGTGGGTCACCTGACGATGATTGATGAGTCTCCCCCGGTTGGAGGGGATGTAAACTTGCTCTTCGTGTGCCTGGTCTTCTCTGTCGGACAGTGGTACGATATGAGCATATTGCTGATGATAGTTCGCAATTCTTACACAACGAATGGCCGTCACACTTAATTTTGCGTCGCCGGCATTCTTGGCAAGCTTTTGAAATTCGGTTTTGAGGCTCTTTTCCCTTGCCTGACGTACCTACACCAGACAGGTCAGCATTGCTCAGCAAGGTGGAGATGGAGGTGGGGGTTTTGATTTCTATCAACGAACCGACAACATTTGGAGCTTCAGTATCCATTGTGTGAGGCAAATGACGCTTCAGGAGGCGGCGGTCGAGCAAAACGGATGTCTTTCCTCCCCTCCCCCAAGAGATCCGACACCAAATCCGAGTTTATATACATTCGGAAATATGGAAGACTAGGGTGGTCAAGTATTTGCATGCTGAGAAAGCAGGTCGTCGTCATTCATTGGGAGGAATTGTTGGAAACCCCAATTTTCTTCGGGTTTCGGAAGGACGGATATATATGTGGAGCCTTGAACAACGGCAAACCGAGAGGCCAGAAGCCAAAAAGATGTATGGCCCACAGTAGAATGAACCGAATGCTTATTAAGAGTTGTAGTGGGTGCGACCTAATGGAGCCCAGCATATTGACATAACACGTGATTGGGGGGCCACCTCCTGGAAAGTCCTTCGTACCTCCCCTCCATGGACAACGGTCACCTAACGACATCACCATATTTTCCCCAACACAGCATACTCCCGTCAAACTTCTATGTACATTTTGTATTCGAAAAGGGGAAGACGGCTCTCCCTCCAGGGCAGTCAACAAAGCACCAAACCCACCGCTGTACATCTGAGGTATGGAGTGGGTCTCGGATATATGTCTGAGGCTGGGTTATAAAGCCCAACCCAAACTCAATTTCAGAGCCGGATGAGGTCCATCAGGATGGCAAATCCCCAATGGAAGTCGGGACTGCCGGATAGGTCACTGTCCATAAATGGACGGCTTCCCTCAAAGCATCGAGGCCATTCTATCTGTTCACCCCTCACTCTCTCAGTGGACTTCCTTCCAAGTGAACCGCCTCGAAACCATTTTGCTGCAATTGCTTCAACACAGCTGTCATGGCCGCCACCTTATTTGGGTTGGGAAGCGGAACAGGGGATGTCATTATGAAGGCGCTTTCTCATCCCCAGCCGAGCAACCATTCACATCGTACAAATCGTTTTTATGATGATGAAGACGATGGTGTCGAAGAGGATCCCTACCCCATCAGCAAGGCAGACGATTGGAAAATGATGCCTGACGTCAAGATGCTCCATCAGCAAGGGCGAGCAGACAACCTCAAGGATCGAAAGTTGGGAGTTACTTGGAACAACTTGACCGTCAAGGGAGTCAGCTCAGCGGCAGCGTATAATGAGAACGTACTGTCACAGTTAAATTTCATCCAGTCGATCAAGGAACTTCGGCACAAGGAACCGCTCAACACGATCCTCGATAACAGTCACGGCTGCGTCAAACCAGGCGAAATGCTACTTGTGTTAGGCCGACCAGGTTCAGGGTGTACTACTTTGTTGAAGATGCTGGCCAATTACCGAGATGGATATGCTGAGGTTACAGGGGATCTCAAGTAAGTGTCTACTCTCGAATTTGGTCATTTTGCTTTCAAAAATCAATGCTGACTCGAGATGCCATATAGCTTCGGCAGTATGGATCATAACGAAGCGAAGCAGTACAGGTCTTCAATAATCATGAACACCGAGGATGAATTATTCTTTCCAACTCTCACAGTGGGCCAGACGATTGACTTCGCTACTAGGATGAAAGTCCCTTTCCATCTTCCGTCTAACAACGAGACGTCAGAAGAATTCCAGGTTGAATCCCGGGACTTCTTATTAAAGTCGATGGGAATACAACATACCTATAACACTAAAGTTGGGAACGAGTTTGTCCGTGGCGTATCAGGCGGCGAGAGAAAACGAGTTTCAATTATCGAATGCTTAGCCACAAGAGGCAGTATTTATTGTTGGGACAATAGTACAAGAGGACTTGATGCGAGTAAGTAAACATACTACACCGACTTGCAGTAGATTCTGTTAAGGATTTCAAATTTTGCCTATTGTGCTGATAGTTTTTACAGGTACTGCTCTCGAATGGGCAAAGGCTTTGCGTGCAATGACTGATGTTCTTGGTCTATCAACTATCGTCACTCTCTACCAGGCTGGAAACGGAATATACGAGCTATTCGATAAAGTCCTTGTGTTGGACGAGGGCAAGGAGATCTTCTACGGTCCTATGAAAGATGCTCGTCCTTTCATGGAAGGACTTGGATTTGCTTGCGATGATGCTGCCAACACAGGTGACTTTCTTACTGGTGTCACTGTGCCCACCGAACGACAAATCATTCCTGGTCATGAGAACACATTCCCACAGACTGCGACAGCAATACGCCAGGCCTATGAGAATACATCCATCAGAAGAGATATGGAGAAAGACTACGACTATCCGACCAGACCCGTTCCAATTGCTCAAACCGACGACTTCAAGGAAGCCGTCAGTCACGACAAGCACAAAAGCCTACCCAGTAACTCGCCTTTGATGGCAAGTTTTATTACACAGGTTCGAACTTGCATTATCAGACAGTACCAAATTCTCTGGGGCGATAAATCTACGTTCATCATCAAACAAACAGCCAGTCTAGTACAAGCGCTGGTCATTGGATCATTGTTTTACAACGCCCCCAACAACACCGAGGGTCTATTTTTGAAAGGAGGATCACTTTTCTTTGCTCTACTTTACAACAGTCTGGTCGCGATGTCGGAGGTGACAGATTCTTTCACTGGAAGACCCGTGTTGGCTAAGCACAAAGCTTTTGCGTTTTATCATCCGGCCGCCTTCTGCATCGCACAAATTGCTACTGATATACCTGTTCTAATTTTCCAAGTATCCATTTTCAGCGTGGTTCTTTACTTTCTATCCGCGTTGAAGATTGACGCAGGGGCATTTTTTACTTACTGGATCGTTACTCTCAGTGTAACCATGAGTATCACAGCAATGGTACGTATCAGACTCCATTTCCCTTTGTTGCATTTACATGAGTGGTAAAAAGCCCGTTCATTACCTTCCAGCACTCTTCTGTCTTATTGCGCGAGAATAGTCCCACAATTGCAATTATTGTTTCAGAGAATTTCGAAGAACCAAGAAACAAACTCCTGATTCTCGAAACCTTTTTAAACAATAGTACGATCGTGCGAGAATACTCGCATAACAAGATGGAAGGGTGATTGGGTAAGGACTAAGTGTATGCTCATGGAAAAGACTCCTCAAAACTCGTTTTTTCATCTCTCTTCAAAATTGTATGCTAATTCAAACATCAATATCTAGTTTCGAGCAATTGGTGCAGCATTTGGGACTTTTGATGGCGCCTCCAAGGTTTCAGGATTTGTGTTCACCGTCTTCGTATTATACGGAGGCTACCAAATTTCTCGCCCAAATATGGTCCCTTGGTTTGGATGGCTGTATTGGCTGAACCCGCTTGCATACGGATTTCAATCCTTGATGGCAAATGAGTTTCACGGCCAAATTATACCTTGCGTTGGTGTAAACCTCGCTCCAAATGGACCCGGATACAACGAGTCCCAATTTCAATCCTGCACAGGTATTCCAGGGGCCCTCCCAGGGACTACCAGCATTACTGGAGACCAATATCTAGAATCTCTAGCCTACAGCAAATCGAACATATGGAGGAATTTCGGCAAGATACCCCTCCCTTTCATATCTTATCAGTGGCTAACAAGTACATAGGAATTGTCTGGGCCTGGTGGGTACTCTTCGTCTTCATCACCGTTGTCTTCACCAATCGATGGCAATCGAACAGCACCAAGAGCGGAAGTCTAATTCCTCGAGAGAATGCCTCCAAGCAACCAAAACATGAGGACGCCGAATCTGGTGCAACAGAGAAAGATCTCAAAGAGAGAAATGCCGCCTCAGCCTTCATTGATGATGACACAACGACTCTTGGGAATCAGTTGGTTCGTAACACCTCGGTTTTCACCTGGAAAAATCTCACCTACACAGTGAAGACTCCTAGCGGCGATCGTATCCTTCTTGATGATGTGCAGGGTTGGGTGAAACCCGGTATGCTAGGAGCTCTTATGGGAAGCTCTGGTGCTGGAAAAACCACCCTCCTGGATGTTTTAGCACAGCGAAAAACCGACGGAACAATCCATGGATCGATTATGGTCGATGGGAGGCCTCTTGGGCTAGACTTCCAAAGATCTGCAGGGTATTGCGAACAGCTCGACGTACCTACCAAGCCCTTTTTTCTCGCAAGAATTACTCAATGCTAATTCATTACAGGTCCACGAATCTTTGGCAACAGTGAGGGAAGCATTGGAGTTCTCTGCTTTGCTTCGACAACCTAGGGATGTTCCACGCGAAGAGAAGCTGCAATATGTCAATACTATCATTGACCTTCTCGAAATGCAAGATATAGAACACAGCCTGATAGGCAAAATTGGTGCGGGGCTCTCTATAGAACAACGTAAAAGATTGACTATCGGTGTTGAGTAAGTTGAAAAATACCTTCTAAGAAGGGTCCTTACTCTGCGCACACTACCCTTGCATTGTGCGAAACAATTTAGGACAATCAGAGGCACTGTGTGAGGACGTTTGGAAGAATCAAGAACTCTTATTTTTGATTCTCCCAAGTACTCCTGAACAATGTTTTCCATTGCCCGAGACAATTTCGCACAATCGAAAAGAAGAGGGTGTGCACAGAGCAATTTCTCACTCCACGAGGTCCTTATTAAGCAATTGCTAATATTCCCGTTACCTAGACTAGTTTCAAAACCGAGGATTCTTATTTTCTTGGACGAACCTACATCTGGTCTTGATGGTCAGGCCGCTTTCAACACAATCAGGTTTCTAAAAAAGCTCGCGAACGCTGGACAGGCTGTTCTTGTTACTATACACCAACCTTCTGCTTCCTTGTTTGCTCAGTTTGATACACTTTTGTTATTGGCACGAGGTGGAAAAACTGTGTACTTTGGGGAGATTGGAGACCATTCGACAACCATTAAGGATTACTTTGCTCGCTATGGTGCACCATGCCCACCCACTACAAACCCAGCCGAGCATATGATTGATGTTGTTTCGGGAACATTGTCAAAAGGGAAGGATTGGAACCAGATCTGGTTGGATTCTCCAGAGCATAAGTATGTATCCTTGTATCTCATGTTTTAAGAGGAGTTTTGATGCTGATTATAGATCTTTCAAGACACACAGTAGACGAACTCGAGAACATCATCACTACTGCCGCAGCTGCACCACCAGGAACTACAGGCGATGGCCACGAATTTGCCATGGTGAGCTATTCCAGGGATTTTTCACAGCCCTACTAACGATATTCTAGCCACTCTGGTCACAGATCAAAATCGTAACGCATCGAATGTCAATCTCCTTGTATCGAAATACAGACTATGTCAACAACAAGTTCACATTGCATGTCATTCTTGGCCTTTTTGGCGGGTTCTCGTTCTGGAAAATTGGCAACAGCGTGGCCGACATGCAGTTGAACTTGTTCACCGTCCTAAATGTTGTCTTTATCGCACCAGGGGTCATCAACCAGTTGCAGCCACTTTTCATCGAAAGACGCGATATCTACGAAGTGCGTGAGAAGAAATCCAAGATGTACTCTTGGGTAGCTTTTACCACCGGCCTGATTGTCTCCGAGATTCCGTATCTATGCATTTGTGCTGTATTGTACTTCTTTTGCTGGTACTACACGGTCGGGTGGCCAACCGATTCAAACAAGGCAGGAGCAGTGTTCTTCCTCATTCTGTAAGTTCAGTCGCCATTTCCCACCCTCTACCAATTGGCACTTCGAGTCCCTCATATGCAACTTGATTCTAACGTATTCTGTGTTTAGATTGTACGAGCTTATCTACACAGGTTTAGGTCAATTGATAGCCGCCTATGCTCCAAATGCCGTCTTTGCCTCACTGGCCAATCCTTTGATTCTCGGAACAATGATCTCGTTCTGCGGCGTCATGGTGCCATACGGTCAACTGCAAGTCTTCTGGCGTTATTGGCTCTACTATCTGAATCCATACACCTATTTTGCTAACGCTCTTCTGACTTTCGGGGTTTTCGATGTCAAAGTCAATTGCAAAGAATCCGAGTACGCCTTTTTCAACACACCTGGAAACCAAACATGCGCTTCCTATCTCGCCGATTATATGAGTCCTACTGGCCAAGGATCACGGACATTCTTGGAGAACCCAGAGGCCACGGCAGGCTGTCGGCTATGCCAGTACCGCTACGGAAGTGATTATCTCGCCACTCTGAATATCAAGGACTACTACTATGGCTGGCAAGATGCCGGGATCGTTGTCCTTTTCATGTTCAGTACATACTTTTCTGTCTACATGTTGGTGAAACTGCGTACAAAGGCGACGAAGACAGCAACTTAGAGTGTTGTTGAGGATGAAGCCATACAGCGATCTGCTACCATTTTTCCCTTTGTCAGTTATCTTTAGATTTTCAAAATAATAGGGGTCTCGGTTCTAAGCATTGATTATTATTATTAGATTCGTAGATTTTAGTATGCATATTTCTTCTTTAGACAATTAATATATAACCTTCCGAGTTTCGGTTGAAAAATGTGCAGCCACGTGCTTTGTGGACATAACAAACTCCGAATGGATAATAATCTTTATATAGGTTTCACGCTTCTTGATTCAAGATAATTTATCCCAAGGTATGTAAGACTCAGCCAAAGTTCCTCGTATATCAGAATGATAAACATTAAACAACATTGTCCTAGAAGCACTAGATGAAGTTACAAGATTTAAATAGAGTAGCATTGGGTAACAATAAATAATAGATTCCTCCCTTTAGTCTTCTTGTAAACACAAGTAGTCCACTTCAAACATTCCGTACAATATATTTTCTTGGATGTATAAGAAATAACAGATATCTAATGTTGAAAGTCGAATTACTAGTCTAGTATCTCTTCAGATGTCCGCGCCCTGAAATATACGGGGTTGTCCATACGTTCGAGCTTTTTCCAAGAGTCACTTTTTTTAGGTTGGGAAAGCCTTTCCGCTCTTTGGAAATACATACAGACAGCATAGCTTCCAACTACCACGGCCGCTAATACAGGGCCCAAATTTAACTTAATGACTTGTCTCTCCACATTAAGTTTATCCGAATAACGATTGAAAGCTCCTTTCGCAATCCCACATTCCTCCTTACTCAAACCAGTTGCATACTGGCGGCTATGTATCCAAGGGGCATCACCATCGAGATCAAACGCATCAAAGTCTTGTGTAAGCTCAGATTCGCGTAACAGGTGGTGAAATGCGCTTGATTTGCCGCCTTCACTGCACATTCTCACCAGGCTGAGAGCCTCGCGAACTTTTACTTCATCGGGAAATGCCTTTTTGACATTTCGAAGGCTTTTTCTTAGACGCTTGAAATCGTCGTCGACTGTAGGCCGAAGTCTTCTGAGGCCCACACGTGCACCACGCTTCATGCACTCTTTTTGAACCGGCAAAGTTGGGCTCAGCCCAATAGCAATGAGCCACCCACCTCGTGATACTTCATCAATCTTTTTTATTGGATTGGGGATGGACTTTTTGTTCACGAGACGAAGCTCTTGGGTATACCAGGGTGAATAACCATCCAGGATCATATCAAAAGATAAGTGATGAGTGTGTTCAGATGAGGTTGTGATGTATCCAACATCAAGCGAACCACTTTTTTGAAATACAACGCGCGCTGCTGGTTTTGGTTTGCGTTCGGCAAGGACAGGAACGAGGATATGAATTGCTTTCAAGGTCATAGGATCCGTCGGAATATATTTCGTGCCCAATTCCAGTTCCTCGGGTTTCCGGACAATATTTCCTCGTTTGATCCATTTGAAGAACACTGGTATGAAAGGCTCCCACTTGTCCTCAATGCTAGAGGGCGTAGCGATGATATGCTGACAATTCTCCTTTGGTATCGTACACTCGTGAAGAGGCCCTTCTGGAATGTCCCTCCATTCGAGCCTCCCACATACGAAATCGTTAGGTCTGAACCGGCGACGGACTTTAAGAGAGAATTTCCTAAACAAGTTTCTGATGAGGGTAGCAAGAGGTGTAGCGATAGCAATTGTTGCCACAATAGCAAAGACGCTGATGACTATTTGAGCGAGATCCCAGTTTGGATTAGCCATAGTGGTGTTTGAGTAGAGGATTTGAGTACAGGGCAGCGTAGGTTCACACTGTGATAAGATCTTAGCACCAAAACCGCTTGCATTTTTGAGGTGGGAGAAGCCCTGACTAAATAGACAATTTGAGTAACCAGTGTGAGTAAAGATTAATCAAGAATCAGATTAATAATCTGATTAACCTGATTAGATTAGATTAGAGTATAATTAACGAGCCTCTTAATTGGATTAGATTAACTGATTTTGATTAATTAGATTAACTATTGATTAATCAGTGATTAACGCTTTATAATAAAGTAGTTTTCATCAAAACCCGGTTTCTTCTTTACTATCTTCTTCTTCTCTTCCTTCTCTTTTGCCTCTCTTCTCTTTTCTTCCTCAGTCTCTTCTTCTATATAAAGACCCCAAGTTTTTAAGCTAGATATATACTCAAAGACCTCTTTAGATAGCCGATTACGTTGCTTTGAGATAATTAAAGCTGCTTGACTAAAGAGTCTCTCGCTTGGAGCTGAAGTAGCCGGAGCTTGTAGGTACTTTCTAGCTAATATAGACAAGACAGGGAAATTAACTCTATTAACTCTCCACCAATTTAAAGGCGTAAACTTAACTAAATTAGTATATAATTCTATTATATATATATATGGAGAGAGAGAGAGAGTAGGTTACTTACATCTCTTATAGCTCTACTTTCATCTAAGTAGCGAGTAAGCTCATCTACTACTTCCTCTTGTTTTAGATATTGTAACGGTTGTGACTGTCACGTGCCGTCTTTGTGTTATATACTGTCTTTATCTTAAGTGTTGTCTTTAAATAGACAGTTCTATAGTACTTGTACTAGCGTTACTATACGTG
>LLCD01001373.1:0-11306 GCA_001414355.1 Hymenoscyphus salicellus
GTTCAGTATAAGATAGAATAGCTGGCTAGTTATAATTTCGTTGCACATCGCACTTTTGGAAATTAGGCTACGGTTGGCGCCAGAATATGCGCCAACAATAAGGTTAACCCGAGTTAAGAGTTTAGCCGTGAGTCCGTTTTAGTCTTGCCTACTAATCAAATGACTCGGAGCATGTGCCTCAAGATTCATTCAACTTGCGGAAACCTTCGGTCTGGAGCTTATTAAGGCCACTCCAAATGCAATGACGTGGTGTAGTAATTTGATGAGTAACCCTATTAGTTACCCTTATTGGTACTTGTCGCTTTGCTGCTTGAATTCAAAGGTTCAATTAACAAAGTGTGCCTCATGAGTGCCTCATGAGTGCCTCATGAATAACATGTCAAAGATATACTTCGTTTGAAGTTGTGAATGTCTCCCGGAGGAAAGTTGGCATCGTACGAGTCGAAAGATTCCGAAAATTTCCCTTCGCCCGGGATTTTCCTTTCCAGTCGCCGAGTAGCCAATGGGAACGGTCACGTTGCAAATGCAGGCCCACTTTAAGCTTGAGCCACAGTGGCGCGTGCTGCAACTAAAGAATCTCCGTGTCATCTCTGCCAAACAAAACCAGGCCAGCGTCGATCCAAAATCTTTTTCTTCTCCTTCTCATCCATACCAAGTAATACCTCCTCACACCTGCTACCTCCACGTCTAACAGCCTCCCGCTCACTTCATCCTTTACGATATTTACGACACCCCCTACAACCTTTTAATACAAAATGCCTTTCAAAGATGGTACGTACTGATCCTGCCCTGCCCTGCTTTTCCTTTGGTCTGGCTCGGGGATGAAAACGGGTCACGTCACCGCAAGCTTCGTCTGCCATTGAATCACAACACCATGCTTTCTGCATACGAGGGTTGGTTCAAGGACGATGATTGCGCTGGCGAACATGGTGGCGCTTGTTGCGAGTCGATCATTCTTCGAGGGCGTCCTGCGGTGGATGGGGCAGTCGTCGCCACGCAGGCCTTTGGGATGGGCGATTCGGCTTCTCCACAAGGCTATCAACACTCCATCAATCCTCAACCGCCTTGATCTCTATCTACTTCTCCTCCCGGGGGATATCCCGTATCGAAGACGGCGTTTCGAATTCTTTCCGCAGCTTTATCGATCGCACGCGCCGGCCGCCCTGAAAATGCCTCAATACCAACAGGACCAACAAGAATCTCTGCTAACCATCTACCCTTACAGGAGACTCAAAGAAAGGTGCCAACCTCTTCAAGACCCGTTGCGCACAATGCCACACCCTAGGTGAGGGCGAGGGAAACAAGATCGGTCCTAACCTACACGGTCTCTTCGGACGTACCTCCGGACAAGTCGAGGGCTTCTCATACACCGATGCCAACAAGGCCAAGGGAGTCAAGTGGGAAAACGACACTCTCGTATGCTTCCCATGTCTCGCTTTCAAACGAGGCAGAATCGACCTTTGGCGCATCTGCTAACCTATCCCCAGTTCGAGTACCTCGAGAACCCAAAGAAGTACATTCCAGGTACCAAGATGGCATTCGGTGGACTTAAGAAGGAGAAGGACCGTAATGATTTGATCACGTACGCTTCCCATTATCCATCTCACTGGATCACTTCACTAACAGTTACACAGTTTCCTCCGTGAATCCACCAAATAAACGAATGATTTCCAAGGCGCAGACGGCAGTGTATTCATAGAAGGCATAGACGAAAGAACGATCGGCTCTGTATTTTGTACTCTAGGTTAGATAGACGGCATGATGGTTGCCCTTTTTACATGACCGGGTGGCTGGGTTGTGTGATCCCGAATTCAGATCTCCTCTTTACCACGCGTTAGATGTACAGGACAGGATAGATAATATTGGCAATTGATTAGATTGCTCCTATTATACTGTTCGTTTCCTTTTGAGTAATTTGTCCACTTCTTTTCAATTTTTTACCCAGTTGGGGTTTGGGGACTTGACCCCACTCATATCCCATATGGCCTTCCCTTTTCACAAATAGCCAGCGCTTGGAGATTATGTTCGAAATTATCAAACTGGGTACGAGCGGATGGGACTTCCAAGGACGAAGACAGATAAACCTACGAACCTATGATGAGTCCCAAGATCAAGAAAAGCCACTGAACATTTTGTCCTCAAGACCTCCACCATCCCCGGACCCAGATAAAAACTTCCCTTTTCGAACCTCAAATTCGCAAGCTATCCCCCTTAAAAAAATATTCTACGCAGAGACATGGTGTTTCTCGGGCCTCCAGGATGGTATCGCCCATGGCTGTACCTGAAACCTCTTCCACTCAATTCATATTAATATGTGTTTACAAAGAGCAAACACGTCAGTTGTAGATGTTTTATATTTGAAGGTTGGTGGATTTTCGGAGATTTCGCTGATTTCGAGATCGATATTTGTTTCGAAAGTATGGAGTATACGAAGTAGCGACCTCTCTATGGACTTCAGAGATGGGGATGGTATGGTGGGCAAGGTGAGGGGCCGTAGGCGCCGTTTGTCTTGGGTCCTGCGTTTCTCGATATGTGGTCTAGGAAAGATTACTTGTCTTCTTCATTGGTGGGGAGTGAGTGGTCCTCTCCTGCGTGTACTTTTGGCGAGGCGTGTAAAGAAATGGCTCAACTGTTATAACTCCTCTCGTTTGCTATAAAACCGACCAATTGAACCCTAGACTTCAGTGTGTACTCTACTAAAATGAAAATACAATATTTCGTTATCTTGAAAGCCACTGCCTTCAAGGATGGTGAAATTTACGATGTTTAGTTATAGAAAGATTTTCACTATTCTTAAATTCTGTTCTGGTTGTACATACCATTATAGTGTTCCTCTCAGCGGGAACGAAAAGGTCGTGCTAGACCTAAAAGAAAAGTAGAATTGTTGACTCTACTTCCCTTTCTTAAATATTGGAATGTGTAACGGGATGTCTTTTGCCTCGCAGTTTTAGTTGTTACTGAGGAAAGCAAATACATGTACCAGAAGCATATGAGAATATGTTTAACTCCACCTTTACTATTAGACATTCGTAAACCAGACCCATATAAGCTTCTGGCCCTTCTCGTTGATGAGACTTCAGGGCTTTCGCAAGCTTCACTACTCCATCGGTGGATACTCCTAGAGCTTGTCCTATCTACCTTAAGCCTCTGCCCGTTTGCCAACCACATCCAACGGCCCTCATTGCCTCTTAAACCACTTCCGCTCTGCCGTGGGGGCGGCATTCTTGGGAATGCTTTCATCTTGATTCTTGTTGCTATCGATTATTTTGCTACTCCCGATTTTGAAGGTCCTGTCGAATCCAATCCAACTTTCAGCTTTGTGGTATCGCTAGGGAAAGAAGAGATGTGTACCTACGAGTTTAGCTATCTCCATACAAAGCGAACGGCCCTCGCGGTGCTATTTTGAAACATTTGCAGACAAGAGGCATGCTACGAGATCGATGGACTTTGGTCTTTGAGAGCCTTAATCTCTAGGCTAGTGGGAGATATTGTGTCGAAATTATTCAATAGGACATGAGTGGGCACCACTGAATTCGGAATAATGTGTTAGTAAATTTTAAGAGTTCTGTATATATTCACTCAAAGAGAAGTCTTCGTATGTGGCAGAAGAGCGCTAGATAAGTGCTTCGTCTTTGATGTCTAAATCGGTATTCTAAAATCTGATATTAGTTCGATACTTCTATGAGCGGTAATCCTAATGCTTATTCTCAATTAATTTTTCCTACTTATAAATAACAGAGTCTAACTCCTAATATATAGTGAATCAAAATATAATGTAATACTCTGTCTGACGATTGACCCTCACGGATTGGTTTTGCTGTGAGGAGTTAAGTGTTCATACTCTGTTGTTTAGAGTTGGATTGATATTCCCATTTCCCCATGCAATCCCATATTGTACATTCCCTCAAAAAAAGCGTACATATCAATCCATCCCCGACTTCTCCATAACTTACCCTCTCTCCTGTTGTTTACAAAAACTGAGGCTATGCGCCTCGTCTTTGCGGTGTTGTAGACTTCGAACGTTCTGCTCATTTCGACATGAACAAACTATGCGATAGTAATTAGAGTCTAAAACCAAAAATAAATAAAGGCGGAATGGTGAGAGAATTGGGTTGAAGAAGCTAAAATAAGGAGGGGAACTTCTCGCTACTACCCTAGTTTGTCAAGTAGCTGTCAGGAAACGGAGAGGAGTCACGAGTGCTTTGTGATACGATTATTTTCGACGTGACATCCTTCCTCTTTAGATATTTCAGTTTGTATTATAGATATCTCCAAGTCAATTCTTGAATGCGTGTTTCAAGTGGGTTACATTGTATAAGTAGCCAGTCAGATCACAATACAAAATCCCCGGCCAATTCATCCCTCTGCATCTCGTGTTTTTGGCGGACAAGCAACAAACTACAAGCAAAAACTCATTCTACCGTCTTGGATGCATAGAATACACCCTCTCTACGAATTAGAGGTGGAGGTTGGCTCACGTCGTTTGTTGAAACATGATTCATCTGAGCTGTTGGTACACAAAACGCTACTTACTGTCGATTACTTTCTTTCTCCCGAACTTGATTCTTTTCTCGGGATTTAATATAATATTCAGGTTTTAATTCTCGGGCTTTCGAAACATGAAATCTTTCCTTCTCTTTCTCGGAATTGCGGCGCATGTTCTAGGATCTCTATGAGTCTTCTGAAATTGCCTAGAGTTCTGAAGTTGTGGCCTCCAACTGTGCTTTGTCAAGCAGATCGTGCTGTTCTGCTGGATCACTTCCCACTCGAAAGCTAACCTATATTAATATCGGGCGTGATTTCGGGATATGTGAATCAAATCTTCCGCTATTTTAGTAAGACTTTGCAGTGCGTCAGTTGGTGGATTCGCTTTGGGAGGTATATGAGGAGGCTAAATATATTCCTTTGAAGCAAAGCAAAATTTTCATCTTGCTACACTTAAGTACCTCTTCAATCAACGGTTATGGTCCGGAAAGCTCTCCTTCGATGCTCCGTTCCACAAATGTTGTCGGAAGTTTGGTTGCCGCGGGCGCAAGACGTTCAACTTTCATCATATGTTGCGTTTGTCAGCGATAGACTATATGTGGGCACGGGATTTGGAGTCAAGATAAAGCACGGAAGGTTTTCAATTCACAGGACATATATTCAGAGTTGCAAATTGCTTTCAAGATACTAACCTTAAACAAACAGAAAATCGAGTGAATCCCTCTTAAATATATCAAAGCTAGCACAACCTACAAATCCTCACAAGTACTTTCTATTTGAGCTTCCAAGCGTCCATTCATCGGTGCCATCTCTATAAGAATGGGGTCCTATTCTATAGGCGAAGGAACTCCTCTGCAAACGTTCACGGCTAAGGTATTGAATTAAAAGATATACGCGCTCGTTTTCACAGGATCTTCGAAAGTAACATTTATTTCCAACACATCTTTCGACAGCGAATGGAAGGTAAACGCGAAAAAAGAGTAGACTGAAGACGAAGTCAAGACCCCTCTAAGAACTAAAAAAAAAACAGAGTAGATATATCTCTCCCCGTAGAACTACACAGAATTTATTAATAGTACAATATCTCCTTGGATGTAGAACAAATCCAGAATTATCCCTTAGCGATTCAAGTGTTTAGCTCCACTCTATATGTATATAATAAATTCTTGTCCCAAAAGTTAGTTTTTTTTAGGTGCTGAAGTTTCAGTAGAGTTAACTCTTCTATACGTGCCACTTTACTGTCACTTCTCTAAATAGCAGGTGAATATAGAGAAATACACTTTGAGATTATCAAGCGTAGTGAGAGTGGACCTTCCATTATCACTGACAACTATTATTTAAGTCTCTCTCATCCTGGTTACAAAGGCAAATTACACTGTTCTTTACGAAATATACGACTGGGACGAGGACAAAGTCAGACTTACCAACTTGGCTTCCTTTGAACAAGCAAATTAATAATAATGGCATACCTAGGGAAGGAGCGGGTTTGCTTACATTTAAGGTGCGGGGCATGATCTGAGGATGTGATGAGCTGTCCTCTAGGCTTTGTTTTTCCATGCGAATTCTGTCAATGAAAGGCAATTTGCTAGTAGATGTGTTCTTATAAAGAAGCTTTTCATAGATGTATTCACTGGATTATAGAAGTTTGTTAGTGAGGGTGTTTGGTAGGAAAAGATAAGTTTAAACATTCTACGTCAATGTCTTTTTTTTGTTGGGAATGTTATGGTTGGTATTTTGGTGGTATTCCAGTACGTATACTGCCAATAAATAGTAGATTTTAAAGTAATGACTAGGAGGTGATGTATATAAAAAGACAACAGCGGCGAATAGTAAAGCTCACCTTGTCTTGGTTGCAAACCTCCACACCAATGATGAATAATATCGTACCTGCAAACTCTTTTTGAAATGAGAGAAGTCACGAGGGATAGTCAGAGGTGGATCACAAGCGATACAGATAATATGTTTACTGTCGATTGTCTTTTTGCTTTCGAGTCTGTTGTTCTCGTCAAATCTCAATTTCACTTCTATACTAGGCAAACCCTCGAACAACCACTAGCTATCTTTGGTGAAACTTGAAGAAGCACGTTGATTCCCAATGGCATAACCCTTTGCAACTTTCTGGTACTGCGGTAAGCCCAGCCACCTTAAATTTGCATTCCGCTTCCATACAACCTTGACAATCGAAGTCATATTGACTCGTGTCGTGGATTAAGTAGCCTGTTCTTGCGAAAAGTCCGCGGAGTGAAAATTTCTACAGCCCTTCCATCTCGAAACAAGAATTCTTCCTTGTCCTCGTGGTTAATCACGGTCTTGATGATGAATATTTTGTTAGTAGATAGGTGTTCTTATCAGCTGAGCTTTTAGTGATTAAGGGGATTTAGTGGGGTGGAAGCCTGTGGAGTTTGAGAAAGGTGATGAGATGAGGTGTATAAACTAACAATGGCAGTGAATGAACAACCATACCTCGTTCCAGTCATGTCCACCACTTCCTTCCGAAGTCGTGCTAGACTTCTCAGGAGAAAGGCGGGCCTGAAAGCTCTACTCGGAAAGTGAAAACGCACAAGTAATCGACGGGATGATGAGAAGCAGTTTAAGAGTAGTCTGATTATCTGATGTGTCTACTGTCGAGGATGTAATCACTCTCGATTCCAACTTTCTCGTCCAAACCTGGTTCAACATTTGGACTCAAAGTGACCCCCCTCTGCACCTGGGAGTGTGAATTCTGCCTTATCGTCATAGCTCATCACAGAAAAGATGGAGACAGTTTCATGCTGGAGCACTTCTACCCTGAATGTCCCGATCGGAAGCAATGATCAGAAGTCGTAGCCGACGAAAGTTATGAAATTCTTGGTCCTAACACCTCCAGCATCTTCTGTCCTCTCTATCCATCCCCAACTTTATGTCTGTCGTCTCGTCTTTGTACCCCTGATCTCGCTCTTGATGAAGCGTATCTTTCTAGTGGGTGAGTTTTCTTATCAGGTGAGCTTTGAGTAGTTGATTGAGGGTTTGGCGGGGTATGAATACTTGTAAGCTCGTGGTGATGAGATGAGGTATATAAATAACCAATACCGGTGAATAGTCGAGCCTACGTGAAAATGGTAAAACCTGACGAATTTTGGTTACAGACCTTAAGAGATTTTTCTTCTCCGGGATAATAACACAGTCTTCCACTTATCGTGAAAGACTTGGACCTACCAAACTCCTCTTGAAATAAAAAGGGATGGGCGGGGACGGATCGTAAGCGATTCGGGAATGCTCTGAGTTGCTGTCGACTATGTTGTCACTTTCGATTCCAGCATTTTTGTCGAAATTCAATTCATCTTTCAGGTTTAAGCTAGCATAGAATTGCTCTTGTGGGGAAAACCATACCTCGCAGGATCTTTGAAATTGGTGGAATATGAAGTCGAACCTGGCAGGATGTTGAGGTAAGATCTCTCTTGATGTTTGCACGCACTCGTCTCTGAACCTCTCCTTGTCGACAAGGATGTTGATACAGAGGTCGTCCTCCTAGGTACGGTATAAGCTCTTGTGGTAGTGATGTAGGATATAGGTATTGGCTTTATCTATCTCTTCTTGTTCGAAGGGTGGCATCTTCTTTGGCCAAAGAATCGAAAGTTTTTCTAACGCACAAAGTGGCATTTCTTGATGGGTAGCTTATTTTGTTGTAATCATTCCGTCATAGTGCATAGTACCGTCAAATTGAGAGCTGACTCCCTTTCTACATCACAAGAACATTCAGGAATGCTAAGCTTGCAGAAATTCAAAGGTGGAAGGAAGACATAAATTAAACTTCTCTGTACATCCTGTTCTCGACTTTGTTAAATCCTTATCCTACTTGAGAGTACGAAGGTTTGATGAGGTCTTGCTGGAGAGAATAAGAAAGGTGAATTATCCCTCCAGGAAAAGAAGTTGGAAAGAGTGGCATTGATACAGAAAATGGGAAGTGGGTGAAGAGATATATAAGGTTGGTAATGAATATAAGAATATAGAAAGCAAGCAAGACCTCTATCGTTCAAAATTGGACGATGAGAGTAAGTTGAATTCACAAACAAGCCATTTGTGGGGGAAAAAATGACACTTGAAGTAGGAGTAGGTGAGTCTTGCTAATTTTTATTTGTCCTTTGGCCAAAATTTAACGACGGATTTTTCAAAATGTTTCGAGTCAAGAAAGAATATGGATAAACTGAATTTAAAAGTAGAACTAGTGCTTCGGACAACGCTGCCCTAGAAATTAAAAGATACCTGAGTGCCAATAAGAATCACCGCCTCGTCCGAATTTAGAATCGAGCGGAACAGAGTACTACAACTCAGCTGGTCTCATTGAAACTTGAGGTAGCGGTACAGATAGAAAAGAATCCACTTCGACAATAACATAACAAACGAGTGTGATGAAAAGCCATTTGTCTATTGGGGACAGGTAGCAAGAAGCTCATCCTTGGGTTGATGGCATGGCCTGGTTACAACCGTAAATGATTGGGGATCGATTACTCAACTCGAGTCAACTCAACCCCTCGTAGACACGAGCCTGACTCCGACTCGACATTCGGGCTGGTCTTGATCTAACAGAAATGATATCGCGCGACAAGAGCAAAATGGATGAGTAGCATAATGACGCAAGACACAAGTAGCGCTGCTATAATGGCAAGGCTTTCTTTACCACTAGGTGTTCAACCCTTCCATGAAAGACGAAGGGACGAATAGCGGTCTTCATCGCGCCAGGAAGAGCCTAGAATCCCGTTAAAATTTGACCCAAGTACTTGGAGCTGAGTTGAATTGAAGACTATTGCTCAACCCAAACCAAACCAACTCATTCATCGGAAGCGCTGGTGGAATTCTGACTCGAAACGCCCTCACTATGGTATCGAAGCAGTTGCAGTAACTTCGATAGAACGATGCAAACAAACATTGAGTGGCAGAGGGAAATGCTGTCAGGACTAGGCCGTCGAAAGCGTCGAAGTCAAGATTCGGACTGCAAGAATCTCGCGGTAGAGTATATCCTAATCAGATCTCGATCGCAAATATGAAAACGAGGGGCCGAGTGGACTGGGGGCCGCCCAGCCCTGGCCTCATCAACCCAACCTGTGAAACCCAAATTGGAGATTAATGCAATGCAAGCAGCAACAGTTCGCAGGAGATCGTCGCCTTTTTCCTCACCAAGCTTCACACACTAAAGACGCGAACCTGCGCACACCAGCACTCCATCTTTTTACGGTCCAAGCCACGAACCAGCGCAGTAAACTCACAACAAAGCAGAGAAGGTCTAGAAAGCCTCCGACGTCGAAATCAATCAACCAAAGAAAATTATTGGCAGCGCGCATTGACTTTGGCATTTGCGAAACGTAAATTTTGGGGCCAGAGGCTGAGATGAGATGAGATGGACTGGGTTGAAACAAAATGGTGGCCGTATCTGATCGCTGACTGGATGACAGCGCATTTCTGGAAGTAATGCGGTTACGGTCCGGAGCCCTTGCTTGCCGTGCTTAGTGGGAGCGGCATTGCACAGCAGAAAAGCATGAGGAGGGAGAGGCATTGATGAGTATCCCGGCACTTGCGGAGGGACCTGGCATCATCGCTGCAGCAGCATCCTGCGATGATTCTATTTCCAGATTCTTTGGGGTTGTCAGATCTGAGATTTGGGGATGGGCTTTGGGATGGGCTTTGGGATGGGCTTGGGGATGATGGGCTTGGGGATGGGCTTGGGGATGGGTTTGGGAATGAGGAGGTGTGGGTGGAGTGGTGGAAGAAACAACATCTTGAGGAATCCTCTCTCTTTGGAAGCCTCTCTCTTTGGAATCCTCTCTCTTTGGCTGGTTGATTAACTGTCATGAACACGAAGGGGAGGAGTGAGAGGACAGTGTGATTTGGGTGGAACAGCGTATGCGCAGGATCACAGCCATTCTGCGAATAGTATCGGCTTCCTTGCCGAGGCAATCCAGTCCAAGTCCAGACCAGAATCCGTGATGCTGGGAGCGACGCCAGACAGTTGGAAGGAGGAGAACGGCTTTGGCACGGCGCAATGATTGACAATATCGTCGTTTTTCGTCGTGGTTATGGAATTGACTAGGAAACGGACTTCCATCAGGCTATTGCAGAGACTAATGCATCACGCAACGAATCGTCGTTCTATCTGCTGTTTCCATTGGTAGCAGGGCATGTGTACTGTAACATCATATAAGCATAGCATAGAACCTTACAACGTTGTAAGAGTGTTTAAACCCTGGCTGGAGACCAGAATTGAGGCCAGCTTCCTCTACCAGTTACCAGAGTGACGATGCAGACAGCCTCGCCTTCCAAGTCCCAATGCGAATGCGCAGTGCAGCAGCATTTGCAGCAACTTGGGGCTATTATGGTTCTTGTTAGCCGATCGCCATCGTCCACGTAGACGATATGTTGCAGCACCAGAATATGCTGAGATGCTGAGATGCTGAGATGCTGAGATGCTGAGATGCTACAGGCTGGCTGGGTGAGTCGTCGGCCGCAACTGCCTTTCTCTGTCTTGTGAAATGTCTCCTCTCTGTCTCTCCCCAACTGCCTTTCTCTGTCTTGTGAAATGTTTCCTCTCCGTCTCTCCCTTCCTCCAGCCACCCCCCGACGTAATCGCCCCTCTCACTTCTCCCTCCACCAGCTCTCTCAACATCCTCCTCCTCCAACGAGCGACTCGTCCGTCGACGCTGCACAACTTGACCCAACTTGACCCAACTCGACACAACTCGACACAACTCGACACAACTCTCTTTTTAATGCCTCTCTAACTCTTTTAATTGATTTCATACCGGAGCCTCCTTGGTCAAGCCCGTCGTCCCCGCCCGGAAGGCTTCCCC
>LLCD01001374.1:0-11305 GCA_001414355.1 Hymenoscyphus salicellus
ACCCCCATCATCTTTTTCTCTACTAAAAACACAAGTTGAAATCCCCATCTAATAAAAAGAACCCAGAAAAAATATTATTCTACACTCCCCTTCACACCCTTCTCAACGATGAGAAGAGAAGATGCAGGGGATTGAAGCTTTGTAGTATTTGTCGCGAAAGGTAAATATGATTTTTCATTGAGAGGGTTCTCCCATCTATGAGACTTGCATGAGCATAGGACCGGCGAGGGTGATCGCGTCGGTGAGACCAGTTGGTGGTGCAGAGCTGGCGAGGTTGACGTAGGTGAGACCAGCAAGGTTTGGTGGGACTGTGCATCCACCGTTGGCGAAGGCGGTGAAGGTAGTTCCACCTGGAAGACCTCCGTTGGTGAAAGCACACTGAGTGGCACCAGTTGCGGTGCTGGCCAAGTTGATGGTGGCACCTGCAGCAGCTGGTGCGGTACCGTTTGCTGCTGGGCCGGCCATGGTCAAGGCTGGGAAAGGAGTAATGGCCAAGTTGGCACCGGTAGGGCAAGATTGAATGAAGCCAGCGGCGAGGGTGAAGACATTTCGGATACCAAGAGGGGTGTCGAAAGCAGATGGAATGGCAGCAACCTTTGAGGCGGTTCTGATGAAGGTTTGATGGCGGGACTCGACGGTAGCGATTTGAGCTGCAACACCGAGAATCGCTGGGGACTTGACAAGAGGAGCTGCACCAAGATATCTAGATTAATTGTTAGTGTCGTTGATGAGAAATTTAGAAGTGATTACTTACGCAGAAACGCCGACGTTCTCCAAGACGCTTGCGGTGGCAACCATACCGGCAGCATCAGTGAAACCGAATTTGTACTGGCAAACTGGTACTGGCTGGGTTCCCATAGCACTGATGGCACTGTTCAAGGTGGTAACGTGGGTAGCCTCAGTTCCTCCAATCGACTTCAAGTTGACAATATCTGCTGGCTGAAGACCGAGAGCGGCGAATTTGTCGTCTGAGAACATGGCAAAGCCTTGTTGGTAGAAAGCAGTCTCGAGGTTTTCTAATGTCAAAGCACTGTGAATTGATTGTTAGTTATAATCCATTGCAATTACATTGATTGATCGCCACATACAATTGAAGAACATCCACATCTGTTAATCCATCTGGTAATCCGGTGGCTGGGTTCTGTCTTCGCTGAACCGCGTCGTATTTCTTGAGCGTTCTCTCGCTGAGTTTTGGCTGTGCTGGGAGAGCAGTTGTGACGGCCACCATTCCAACGACCACCGCACCCAAAACTTGTCTTAAACTAGGCATCTTGAAATAAATATCGGATCGGATCGAGGAGGTGAGTTATTGAAGTTGTAATGTAAGAATCGAAAGTGTAATATGTGTATATCGACAAGACCAGCCTGAGCTATTACCACTAATGATGATGTTGATTAAAAAGGTATATTAATAAGTTGAAGAGCTGACAAAGGAGTGATAGCGATTGAGTTCTTGGAAAGCAAACCAGCGCTTCAATGGGTATAATTAAGAAGGTCAACGCAAAGAATGTTGGTGCTGGAATCAAACATCTGGGACTTGGGCTTATTAAAGACAAAGCACGGTAGGGGGATTTGAGGTCTTGGCAGTTCACGGGACGAAGCTTGACCGATGAGGAACTGGGCCGGCATCTTCTGCAGAAAAGACAGGGGATCGAGGGAGCCGAGCATGGGCTCTTGGAACTCGCTAACTGGGGGGCTGCGAGGGAGACACGAGGAGGAGGGTCTTCTGAGGGGCTCGAAAATCTTGGCTAGGAACGCCTTCCATCCGAAGACTTGAGCGGGCAAAGGAGAACAGAGAGTGGACAATGGGCGAGTAGCAAAGGCCATAGGAGCCTTGCAATGCCCGCCACAGTGGTAATTTGAAATTGGTTCAGTGGTGGTGCTGAGAGTTTGCCTCAACCCCAGATTACTTTTGGGATATGTAGGGTTGATCATTGCAGTATGCATCAATTAAGCTCCCTTCAAGAGGCCTAATGCACCACCCAAATGTCCATCGTCGAGACCTGATCACTTGATCATGGCTAAACATCTTCAACCTTCAACATGGTGTTTCTATCGGGTATTTGGTGATAGCGGCTCAACGTTTACCGAGGAGGCTCTCCATCCACTAACAACCAAACTTTGTATCCGCTTTCTGTTTAGACCTGAGCTTGTGGGGAATCAGCGCATCTTCTCGTCATCTTGACTCGAAGATCTCAACCACCATCAACTTCGAATCCATCTCCAGCCAGCTGGAACAACATGACCAATAACGCCCTCGCTCTCCGCAAGCCCACCCCCGTTTCGGTCGACTAACGGCAAACGACCTCCCCCCCCAAAGGCTCCGATTGGAAGAAACGAGCTAGAAAAACAAGATCAAAACAAAACGTTATGCAGTGGAGCTTCCGTTGACAGGTCAGATCTTCCGCACGCCCTCACTAAAGCCAAACCGGACAACACAAAGAGCCGTGAGTCGTCGTGACTGCCATGTTGCAAATTACAGAAAGGCAGAACCTGGGAGCACAAGCGCACACCCAAAAGACACCCAGCGGTCTTCGAGGGTCCCGCTTATGCCAGTAATCCACCGAGGCACCCTGCAAGGGCACACCAAGGACCCCCAAGCGCCCCCTGCTGCATGACGCTGTGGGACGGCTCTCGGGTCTGCGCTTGGCCATCAGGGGTCTCACGTCTCAAGCTGGTATCAGAACTAGGGGGCTAAGGGGGGCAAAACACGCCTTCGCCTGAGCATCCGCGACAACACCACTGGTGATTTTAGAGCTGTGTACCCTTCTGCACCCATCATCGGTACCTCGCCCACTGAAGACCCGAGTACCTCCCACTCAATCACCACGGCAAAGTGACAACGCGTGCATGCCTCACGGAAGTTTGCCCAGCCGCTGCCAAGGCACTTACTTGTCGCATCGACAACTTCAAGCTCTGTTGATGCCATTCAAGGATCTTCTTGATGCTCGTAGATCCTTGAACGGCCGTTAGCAACCGTTTACCCGTCTTCTCTAATAGTCACAGATCCTCGCCTGCTTGAATTAAGGACACTCATATACACCAGCCATCGCTCGCAACAAATGCTTTGCTTCTGTGAGGGGTTCCGCGAATAGTCCCACCACAGATAACAAGAGAAGGAGGAGCTTTGATCCGAGTTCACCAGATCCGAATTGACAGATCCCGACTTCAGAGACACGTCAGAACCGTTGGATGCACGCCAACAACAGGCAAAAAGCAAACTTGGCCAAGTCGTGTCAAATACACATGCCCAGAAGCTTCACAGGTCGGTCTTCAGAAGATGGCGTGCCACATACTCAAACCATGAGAACCAGAACCTTAAAAACCACCACTAACCAGACTTCACTTGAAAAAAGCATTGTGCTGAACCCTGACTTGAGCCGCAGGTGAAAGAAAAAGTCTTGACATTAAGTACAGAAAAAGCTTGACTCGAACCAGAATCTAGACCGCATTCTAGAAAACACTTGATTACCGCGACAGAAACAATTCCAAACCCGCAATTCAGCTTAATCTGCAGCCAAGTCTATCAAAATCTGCATACAACACACCATCAACCATAAACTTTGTGCAATATGTGATTCCGCTAAACTATAGAGCAGTCGCTTAAGCAAAGAGAAATACACTGCGTAGCCGTTGAGATATGTTGAGCAGTTCACCAAATCCGTGTTCCTGAGTCCTATCGGCTCTCTTCAATGATCCTTCAAGTATCGACTTTTCCTCCAACGTCATGCTTGCTACGATGACTATTTCAACAATCTCAAAAGAAAAATTACTTTTATCAGTACACATACGAGTTCACGCGAGACCACCGTGGTAGACAAGGTGAACGAACCTGTTTCCACACAGGGTATCCGGTTCCCGAAGAACCCGGAAAACCAGCATCCTTAGCACTCCCGCTGCGGTGAAGATCATCAATGCACTCCCAATAAGCATTAAAACATGCCCCAAAGCTGCACGTGGTCCCTTACAAAGCATAAGGATTGAGACAACGGATTGTGAGACAACTGTGATTGGTTAGTAGGGGAAATTTTAAGATAGACCTATCAACTTACGGAGGGCTTTTGGTGAGATCCGTCTTCAAGATCACTGGTACTCGGGTCATCTCCTTTACATCCTGAATATACTCTCCATTCTCCTCTCGGAGGGTGAACAACTTGAGATATCTTTCCTTGGCACTAAGCTTTGCCTCAGCAGGCTCAGCAACATGTACCTTGGAATCAGAACGAGTGCGGTGAAGATGGCCAGCACCAGCTGTGAGAGAGTTCTTGGTGGGGGATGGAGGGACGCTTTGTGTGGGACGCTCAGCAAGGGAAACACCAGCGAGGCTATCGGCCACATCAGAGGCGTCATCTTCGTCATCGAACAGCGCATCAACATCATCTGTCGAGATGGTACCAGTCTCCATTTGTTTGCGTTGAGCCTCCTCGTGCTCCTTCTTAGCACGCTCGGCAACAGCAGCTTGTTTTGCGGCGGCGGCGGCATTAGTAGTTCGCTGGGAAAGACCTGGTCGAGGGCGCTCATCTTCAGGCACGTAGGCTGAGGATGGCACACCCTTCTCCCAGTAGAGCTCCAGAACTCGGTCGTTCTTTCGGAACTCGGCCTTTTTCAGTGGCAATTGATCACAGTGGACACGCTTCTCGAAGCCATACTCAGGAATGAGAACATCAAAGGCAGAATCGTACACACAAATGACGATACCCTCACTAATGAGCTCGCCACCAACCTCCTCGCGCTTTCTGTCCATGATTCGGCAGGATTCAATGTGCACACTTTGCTCTTGAGCGTTTTGAGACGAGTCTTTCTTGGTATTGCAAGACTCGGTAGTTTTAACCAAAGTTTCGATGTCCTCGTTGTATTCAATCTTTCCTTCAGAGAGAACAGCTTCAAGTTGGCGATGAACGACAAGATCTGCATAACGGCGAGATGGGTTGGTAAAATGAGTATACACTGGAAGGTTCAAGGCGTAATGTGGGTGGAGGTGGGCAGGAGTTTTACCAGCAATGTAGTACTTGGCTCGGTGCATAGTCTTGACAAGGAGAGTCTCCATTCCCTTTCGGAGATTGGTGTCGTCAACCTTGAACAAGCTGTTTTGAAGCGACCCACTGCTGGTTGTATCCATTTCGTAGCCAATTTTGTTCATTCGGTCGGCAAATGTTTGAAGTCTTCGTGGGTTAGGAGGACCTTGACGACGAAGCAGAGCCTTTTCTGGCAAGCCCTTGGCAATCTTTTGAGCAACATAGGTGTTGGCTTTATGGAGCAATTCCTCGATCAACTCATGGGACGGAGTAGAGTCGAAAATGTTCTGTTCAACTGGAACGTTCTCATCGTCCAATTGGTAAATGAGTCGCAGAGGCGCAATTGTCTCTCCATCGGTTCCAAGACGCTGCTCACGGAATTTCTGTGCAACGACCTTAAAAGAGTCAGTATGGCATTGATTAACGAATGCAGAAATGGGGACTTACGTGAAGAATCTGAATATCTTTGATCTCAGCACCCTCGAGTTTCGCTTCAGAATGACCTGAAAGGACAGCATCGACATCCTTATAAGTCAACTTTCCACCACTCCTGATGATTGACTTTCCAATCCATGTGTGCTCTTCAGCAACAACACCGGTGTGGGAGTCGACCTTGAAAACGACACTGACAGTAAGTCGCTCCTCACCTGGGGTTAGCGAGCAAATTTCTGAGGCAATCTTTGGTGGAAGCATAGCGCAAGATCTGTTCATAAGATACACGGCTGTGCCTCGCTTCTTGGCCTCACGGTCGACCAAAGAGTTGGCCTTGATAAAGTGAGCAAAATCAGCAATGTGGATACCAATCTCAATCTTTCCGTCAACATCAGTTTTGACGTGAATAGCATCGTCCAACTCATTCGCTCCATTGGGATCAATGGTAAAGGTCTTCTCGTTACGGAAATCTCGGCGTGCAGTGATGGCAGCCTCGTCTTCCTTGGCAATGGACCAGTCTTCGAGATTGACACTGCGAGTGACAGCATCAGAAAATTCATCCGAAGCAAAGTTGTTATCTCTGAGCAAAGCGTCTGTCTCAACCTTGAGCTCACCCATCTTTCCGAGTTGCTCAACAAGAGTACCAAAAGGATGTAAGGAGGTGATTGGCCATCTTTTGATACAGGCAACAAAAATTCGATCCGCGTAGTCCATATGCTTCTCAACAAAGTCGCGAGGAGCTTGTTCTGTAGGGATAGCTATGAGTGGTACTCTATTTTTCAAGGTTAGTTGAAATTTAGATTGCATGGAAAGGAGGGAACCAGTACCTTTTATCTGTGGGCTTGAACCAGACAATCTTGGGCTTGTCCTGTTGACGTTGCTCATGTTGACGTCCGTTTCCTCCATCTCTTGCCTGTCGTTCAGCCTCTTGCTTTTCCTTGGTGGCTTGGCTACTTGGGCGAAGCAAGCCGAGGGTACCGGAAAACATTTGACCAGCGACACGCTCAATGACTGCAACGATGTGACCAGCGTAAAGAGGCTTCTGTTCATCGTTGACTTCTTCCTCTTCTACCAGAAGAAGACTTTGACCTTCGACCTCAACATCATCATTCTTCTTTTGAGTTGGTCGTTGTCTCAAACTTCCACGTCTGCGCATACCACCACCCTCGGTGGCAGCTGGTTTATCACCATTGGTGGAATTATCTCGGTGAGAAGTATCGTTTCCGTTAGATGAACCACCTCGGGTGTCAGTGACATCTTTGCGCTTCTTCTTCTCTTCTTTTTCGCGCTTCTGACCCCAAACTTCATCGACGTCGAGCAATTCAACAGCGACAAGATCTCCTTCAAGAGCACGATTTCGATCCTTGCTACCGCAAATGAAGATATCGGCATCAAGAAGTCCATCTTGAGTAGAGACGTATGCATCACTTCTGTTCTTTTTGTTGACACGGAGAATACCAGATACAAGTTGTCCATCACCAAGGAGTGCAGGGAGGGTAGCTTGTGGTAGGTACGGGGTGAACAGAGTCTTACGTTGTTGCTGCTGTTGTTGATTGGAAAGTTGTGGAGCATGTTGGCCTGGAAGTCCATGTCCGTTCATTTGAGCTGCTTGGAGAGCTTGCAATTGGTTCATCTGAAGGGGGTTCAATTGCTGTCCGGGGTATAGAGGTTGTTGGACCAAGGCCATTTGACCTTGTGGCAATTGAACCAGTTGAGGCTGCTGGCCGTATTGCTGGAACTGACCAATGTTATTGACAGACTGGTTCATAGAGCCACGGGTACGGTGTCCTGGTTGGAATCCGCCTTGGGGTTGTTGTTGACCCTGGAAATTGCCCATGGCAGCTTGAGGATCCTGCGGACCTTGGGCTCCAGCTGGCTGATTTCTCCAGTTACCTTCAAAGTTTCGGGAAGAGTTACGAGCATGGCCGACAGAGCCACCTCCACGTTGCTTTTGGAAATCATTACCCTGTCCGCTCGCGCCAGCGTCTGCGGTTGCCTGCATTGGAGGGAATTGGAAGGACCCGCCCCCTCGAATGGCACCACCACCGCGCGCTGCGCCGACTGCCATACTTTGACTTCTACCATGAGCTCCTCTACCACCACGAGCACTTGGACCTGGTGCAAGATGGTTTCCTGTGGTTTGGCTCAGACCACCCTTGTCCTCTCCAGCTGGACTGTCGGTTCCTTCGCCGCTTGTTGGAGTGGCGCCGCCAGCTCCAGGAATTGGGAATTGAAATCCAGATGTGGTTCGCTTCTGTTGAGCAAGCTCTGCCGCTTTCTTAGCTTCGGGTAAAGCCAATGAATGACGACGCTGATGACCACCACCTGGAGGCGCGCCCCCACGTCCTCCACGAGTGGCATTATTTTCTCTGTTTTGTCCTCCAAACTCTCCAAAGCCTGTTCCCGCTGCGCCGGAAGAGGGAGCAGGTGGAGGGCCCATACCCATGTTTGGAAGAGCCGATTGATTACGGCGATGTGATAACGGTTGTGTGGGAGCACCCATGGGGGCATTCATCTGCTGTTGTTGTTGCATCTGATTTTGGAACTGGTAGCCTTGTTGGGGAGACATGTTCTGCATCTGGGGTTGAAGCGGGTTGTATCCGGGAGCGAGGTGCTGCGATGGAGGGATCATCCCCATGTTGACATACTGCTGGTGGGTAGCTTGGATTTGCTGCTGCTGCTGTTGAAGCAATTCGATTTGTTGCTGTATAGCCAGTTGTTCCACTATCGATTATCATGGTTAGCATTGGGGTTTGTATTTGGCCACTTCTAGTTGTTTTGGCTGATGACGATAGGCAGATAAAATGTCTCAATGGTGTCCACTTACTGCCAGGCGAGGAGAACATGCTCATAAGCGGCGTAAGCTCCGAAGGACTTCTTCTATGTGCGATATGAAGTCGTCGACCTGTTGGACCTGGCACACCACCTTGCGGTGGTGGGGGTTGTTGTGGTGGGTTTGGTTGGTGCTCCATGGTTGATGATGGAGGTGCACGTCGAGTGCGAATAGCTTGCGTGGTTTAGCAATTCAAATGATGGTATTCTGGGATCAAATGAGGGCGAAAGGGAGAGTACGAAGGTGGTTTTGTGATGTGATGGGTTTGTTGGGGGGAAGGAGTGCTTCTCGAGGATTCGAGGCTGTGGGACGCGCCAGAGGTTGATGGGGAGAGAGGGAAGAGAGTTGTTGTGGGATGGGACACGGCGACGAGAAGGAAGAGGTGAGGGCGTTGATGCCACTCAAGAGCTAAACTGGGACCAGCCAGGAGGCGAGTCGTGAGCGGGACTGCAGCCTTGGCATCTGACCTGGAGAAAAGCGGCGGCAACTGTTGATCAGTGCTGAGAAGGAAGCTTACAACCGATCCAATTATCTAGGGTCTTGACCTATTTTGATATAAAGTGCAATTCCCTGTGGATCAAATTCTTGATTTTCATGTTTATGATGTCATATTATACATGTTCGAGGTGGGTTTATCTTTTGATATAACATTTCTTATCAGATTTGGAGAAGCAAATCGGACCTCTACTTCTAAATGCCGCTTTTACAGAGCGTAGTGCGTGTCTCTTTTGCGCCAGAGCGGCAGGCCGAAGCGTCTCTTACTCACACGTGAATCAAATAAAAGGACTCGCTTATCATTACAATTAGAACCTAGCATTTTAGGGGAGAGAAATCGATTGTCTATCTTCTCTTCCAAGGATGCATAGGAATATGATCTACTAAATCTTCTCTCAACCTCTTTACAAGATTAGATAGGTTTACACACTTACCTCAGCATTTTACTCCACTGTATAACTATAAATCAACTTTAGTAAGCCCTACCTAACATCAAAAGACTACCAATTACAAACAATCTACAAGTTTGCTCAGCTCGTATCGAGTTGCTTATTAATGAATGCCGTCACTAGTCCTTCCCTCGGCGATTTACAGCAGTTCCTACTGAGGAGTGAAGCCTTCAACTCAAAAAATGTAAAACTGTCTCGCGATGGATAATAAAAGGGGCGTCTTAACTATCTTCAAGTAACTACTCCAGATACTTGTAACAGTTTGAAATATTAACTCAGATCTTACGAACAATGATCTTCAATTGTCCTAAAACGTTAGAACAATGAGATAGATAGGCTGTCCACCGTGAGACTATGTCTCGGCGCAATGGATACCTCCTTATATTCACTGTCTCTGCAGTTTCTTCCTTAGTCTAAGCCAATTAGGTCAAGTCACAGGAGAATCTATGATTCACCTTCTTCATGATACTTATACATCACAATTACAGGTACAAAATGATTTTTATATGAATCTAGACCTCGTATCTATTTTTGTCTCTCTCGTCCCGAGCTGCCGCTTTCCGTTTTGCCGTGATCTTACCCCGAAACCGCTTTTGGATGGCAGAATTCAAAGCTCCCGCGTATCAGTCGCGCTTGTACAAAGCAAACCACTCCCAATCACGACCTCGTCTTTTAACCCCACCACCTCCAAAACCACCCCTCCTCTGTTCGAGTCTCTGCCAAATATCTCCCCAAATGCTCGCAGAAGAAGATGGGCGACCCACTCCCGCGCAATGATGACCCGGCATCATTGCTGGGGAGGAGTTTCCTCGGCCTTGAAATCTTTGAATATCGCAACAGTGAGCATGTCCACCGAGATGCCCTCGCTGCAGCCCAAGCAGAACATGTCCGCGTTCGAGAGGTAGCCCAGAGGGCATACGAATTACACGAGGCGCGAATTGCCCAGCACGAGCTACACCAAAGGTCGTTACAGGAAGAGGAACGGGTGAGGATAGAAACGGCTCGCGCTGAAGCTGAAGTTCGGCTGCGAGAAATTGAGAATGCTGCAAAGAGAATACCAGTCCCGCCTCCACGTCTGCCAACTCCTCCACCAGTGGCTCCTCAAGAAGCCCCAAAGCCACCTGTGCCTGCTGTTCCAACACCACCACCTGCGATTCCCACTGCAAGCCAGCAGAATGGCCATTTTAATCAACCAGTTGTTACTCCACAGCCAATATCACAACCACCTCTGACTGCACCAGCCCAAACCCAGATACCTCCTCCAACCACTCAAACACAAAATCCACTCCAGCACCAACAACCCCCCCAGTCTGCAGCGAATCTCTTTCAGCAGCAACAACAGCAACAGTTGGTTCAGAAACCAGTGCAACAAACTGCAGGGCAGAATGTTGCTGTGAAGCAAGCTACTGACCATCTTCTCTGGAACCCAGAACGGTATGGGGAGATTCACCTTGACTTAAAGAAGTTGCGACAATTCGTTATTGAGGACTCCAAAAACAAACCTCTCCCAATCAAGAACAAGACAGGAGATCTGCGGAGGAAAATAAGGACGTCATGTGGGCAGTTGACGCAAGATCCGAAATTGAACACCCAGCCTGTAAGTCTTAGATCTACTTCACAATTTATAGCATAGCAATTACTAAAAATTCGCACAGAGAGCAAACATAATAAGTGCTCTGAGGGAAGCTCTGAAGGAAATTCCCAGCGCCGCCGTGGATCCTAGCACATATATGGTGTCAAAACCGGAACCTGCACAAGGTGCTATGCACAATGGAGACACCATGCCAGCTTTGTTTCTTTATCTCCTCAATATGCTTGCAAAAGGCCTCATTGCGCAGCTCATCAGCGAAGCAGGACCTACTCCCACGGCGGCTGAAGGAATCGGACATCTCACAGTCTCAATTTTTTCCCAGGCGGAGTTTTTATGGAGGGGACATAGTATGATTGATATCTTCATGGCAAAGATGCGAGTTGTCTGCCCCGCATTATTTGGCTTCCGAGGCAGAGATACAACAGCACAAGGACGCACAATATTAGGATGGAAAAAGGAAGGAGGGGTATGGGTCAGCGATCAAACACAC
>LLCD01001375.1:0-11299 GCA_001414355.1 Hymenoscyphus salicellus
CCAGCCTCCTCCAACACCCTTTCGCCAGTCTCACCCGCAGCTATAGGTTTCAATGGCTTCAGCCCCTTTGGGTCCTATGTCGGTCGGAACCAAGACCACTCAAAGACCACACGAGAGAAATCGCTCCTGCTCACCGCTGCTGGACGCATGGCCGCACTCGAGCGCAAGAACCCAAATGTCAAGATGGAGGCCATGGACGGCCCGGTACCTACACTCATGTCAGAATCCCTTCTTTCCCCATCTTCCCGCAATATATGTAACTAACTCCCACCCCCAGCGGCTACCAACCCACCATCAAAGCCAACGTCTACCCTCATACCGGCTCTACAAAAGAAAAGCGCATATTCACACTCCACCGAAACTTCATCACCGCCTACTCCCCCTGGCTCTTCAAACTCGAACAAAAAGCTGGCAATGACATCCTCGAAGTCCAACTGGAAGACACAGACCCCGACGTCTTCGGCACATTCGCGAACTGGCTCTACAAGCAAGAAATCACAACCGCAGAAGACAACAGCATGCCCTCCTGCGGTCTCCTCTTGCACCTCTGGATACTAGGTGCCAGGATCGAATGCCCTGCTCTCCAAAACCATACCTTGGTAGTCTTAGATTTAAAGCGGATGATCGAGAAGCGATTGCCAGCGCAAGAACTTCGAAGAGTATATGCTAACACCACCACGGATAGTCCTTTGAGACGGTACATCGTTGACTCGTGGAGTTATGGACATATTACTGAGGATGCAAAGCTTTACCCGCATGAGTTGTTGTTCAGTCTTGTGAGCACTAATAAAGTTAGGCTTGCGTCTCTTCTTCCTATGATCCTCTCTTCTGAAGCTATTCAGCAGTATTTTGTCAAGGAGGGCGTTGAGCCGGCGTCCCCATTCAAGAGAAAGCTTTCGGAAAAGTGAAACGGTGAGTATTTTCAAATTCAGGGTCGAAGGAAGTCCAGTCCCCTGTGGAAACGTACGAATCGCTAGGACGCTTTCGTCGATGTTACCGATACATTTCCAATCATATGTACTAGCAAAGTTGCTCACTACACTACAAACTTGTTGATTACGCTACGGAGTACGGTTGGGAACAAGTCCTCTCGTCCTTCTTTCATAAGGTAAACTCCCTGCGCTTCACGCCGGCGCAGAACTGACGATGACCATTGAGGAATCCAGTGTTTAGGAATTTGCTTTCACGTCGACAAAAGTTGTCCAAGGAATTTATCATGGTTGTCTGACCACCGGGAGGTGTTCAGAGGAGTGTATTTGTACAGGACATGGATGGACAATTCGTTGTATTTCGGCAGTACAAAACAGAATTCAATATATATTCTCCCTCAAGTTCTGATTGCTGCTATTCATAGGCTTGATTGTACATAAACTTACTGTGTGAGTTTGTTATCCAAATTTCCGGGCTATTTTGGAACTCTTGGATGTTTTGAATAGTTAGGTTGGTAATTTTAGGTTGTTCTAAGTTGGTGGAGTGATTTCGTTGGATTAATCAATTAAGTTGGAAGAATAAGGGTGGGTATGAAATTTGATTGATGTGATGCGCTGAAATGCAATGCTCGCACTGTGGGGGAAAGTACCCCCTTTTCTCTACTTGCATGGTATATTAGAAACTTGAAATAAAACACTATCCTTCTATTTACTTAGACGCGACGGATCTGGCGATGCTTACCTATTGAAGATTTGTTCTAGACTCTGTAAAAGTAGCCCTGATTTTCAGGGGCCCTTGTGAGATACCGGACTCACGCTGTGTATATTGTACTATTAACACGACGGTAGATGGCAGAAAAATATATGAAAAATGTTGAAATATACAGGGTTTTGGCTAAACATCTGAATTCGGTACTCCTCCAAAATAGGAGGGGAGGGCTATATATATAGACATTTGAGGGCAAGCAGACTCCTCCTAAGTTACACCATTAAAAGTGGGTCACATCTCAACAAAAAATATATGCTGGAATGAAGATTTTTGGATTGTTATCTGATGTCTCTGCTCTTCTGGCTTTGTGGTTGTTTTGTAATCCCTTAGACTACGAAAAGTCCTACATTTCAAGGGGTAGGTTAGGTATATTTTCGGGGTTCTAGCAGAGAGTAGAGTAGTGGAATGCAAAGTCTTCTTAATTCGAAATCGACTCTTCGAATATTATCGCACGGCATTGCAAATTGAAAGGGTTTATGTTAGGGAATTTATAGATCCCGCAAAACTTACCCACGGTTGCTATTATCGCCTTGTGTATTGATAAAAGGTTCTCGGCTATATTAGCCTTGTTATAATAACTGCTACTCTCGACATTACTATCACGTTCTCATTGATGGATCTTACTATTGCAAAGTAGCTATAATAAATAGTAGATCTAGGAAGAAAAACGATCGAGGAGGGCTGTAGTGGGGAGAGAGGGGAGATAGGTTTGTTACCTGCCTAAAAGGGAGAATTCACCCTTCCCACCCAGGAAGAACCTTCTGCTGGAATCCTTTCTCTTTCTCTCTTTTCGTTGTCAAATTCTCTTCCTTCTTCTTTTTATTTATCGATACAAACTTGTTCACAGACAGAAATAGAGAGAGATGTCAGGGAGAACACAAGACCAGATTAGACGCTTGGCAACTTAGTCACTTTTGGTCTTTGGGACATTCAGGACGCTGTATCAGGTGGTATTTAGAAAAGAGTCCCTTTCAGATATTTGCCATCCTATGAGTTCCGGAAGCAACAGTACATGATTTGTTACTTAAACTCAAAACTCCATCAAAGATACAGAGTAAACAAAAGATAAGCGAATACGAATCCCCACCCCCTATTGCGGGGAGCCGAAGCAGTACCGCACTTGGCGTATGAGAGTGGTGGGGCAATGCAACATCAACAAAATATTTTCCATCATTTCAATAATATCTCTTTCTAACATCTCACCCATTGAGCAATTCCCTTCATTTTTGCGTCTTGTAATTTTTAATATGTTAATACACCTCTCATTTTCCGCCAATATGAAGTCCTCAATCCCCCTTTCTTTGACCCTCCAGACCCTTTAATTTTGCATCCTGTCGAGTTGGTATAGCAGGTTTTTCAGTATGTTTTGAAAAGTAGTTGTAAGAAGGAATCGTAAGTTTGTGATTTCTTTTTTTTTCCACACTTATTCCCAAACTTGTTATAAGTAAGTATGAGTATAAGAATACTATCGAAAGAAATGGCGCTTTTTGCTACGGCTCTACTCTAGCCTCTTCTTCCACATTTTCATGCGACGACGAATGCACATCTTCTTTCCACCAAATTGATGGGAAATCTCGGGTTTTTGGAATTGCTTTGGTTCTTATACTGGCATTTACATGTAAACAACTGTCAGAGAACGAAAACTTCATAATGTATAATAATCCAGCGAATGAGCAAAAGAACTTGGCACCAAGATCTTAGCCCGCCATTCAGTACATTTTTCCCATTTCAGGCTAGATCCGACGTTTTCGAGTGCATTAGTTAATCCAGAAATTGGATTCTGCTTGAAAAACTCTTTAATAGTCAAACCTGATATCTCTCAGCGTCGAGAGGTTGCTTAAGATACATCTTTCCGGTTTGGATAAGATTTGCATCTGTTCTAAATGTTCATTAGCTCCGTCCAAAGTCTCGAAGATGCAAAATTTTACAAGATATAGTCTTGCTGGCCGGTGATATTTGCTTGCTTGTAGAAGTCCTCCAGCGAACCAAGTCTTTCAACGATTGGCTCTGTGGCGTAGCCTTCTTTGAAGTCAGAGATTATTTGATGAGTTGAGCGACGATCTTTGAGGACTATGTGTGTTGGTGTGTAAAGATGATGGGAAGTATTACGTGGGATTCATATCTGAAAAAGGATACGGCTTCGTTGTCGAGAGCAAGGGCCGCGGTGTATTTACCGGTAGTGAAATAAGTAGTCAACTCCAGAATCTCGTTTCCTGTTCCGTAGTACCGAGACGTGCTGGTCTTGCCATCCCAGAAATAGAAGAGGTTGCTGAAGAGAGTCTCTGTGAACATCCCAACAAGGATGTGGACTGATTTGATGTCCTTGGTATCCACTGCAACATGTCAGAGAAGGAAACGTTTTTCACAATTATAAAAACTAGGGGAAAGATGCATACAGTATTTTTTGATTCTCAAGATCGGAGTTTTCTTTACAAACATCCTAGGTTCGAGACTCGGGTACTCCAGCGTGTATTCGCTAGCAATCCAACGATTAACTCCCGCCTCGGCACATAAATCGATGAAAAGCTTCTGAGCGTCGATCTTGACTTCTTTTTCTGCGAGGTAGGGACAGATCATGACGTCGCAGTCCTTTACGAATTCTCGGAGGGAGGTTTTGCCGTCAGATTGGCCTTTGGTCAACGTAACTTGGGGGGCACTTTTGACGGCTTCCGGGAGTTGGTGGGGTCCCGAAAGTACCTTTGATTTTGACATTGGAGTTTTTGAGGAGTTGTTAAACTACACAGAGAGCTACCTTTCAAGTGATGTCTGTGATTTCCATGGTGTAAGTCATATTTGTAGAAGTGAAGTGAAGTTGGAATATTGTGTTCTGATGATAATGACACGTCGAGTTATATACTACTCTTTGACCCACATGTGAGATCAAGATCTCCTAGTTTTTTAATCCCTTTGCGCTATAATATGAATCCAACGTCCGTTGAAGAGATCCGCTGTTCATTGACGAAGAAGCTATAGTATCCGATTTTAGTTTTAAAGTACGAGAGGCTTAGCGAGTACTATGGTGTTGAACTTGGCGCTTATGGGAAGTTTTTGACGAGAGGACCAATAGTACATCAGACGAACAAAATGACAGCAAATTTGCACTGCGGGGTGTTCGATTGAGATGGGCAGTTTTTTATCCCCAGATACTGTACTTCAGAGATAGGCCCTGTTCTACAAAAATAACCGAAGCTTAAAATGGCGCACTTTCCCAGCGCGAAGCTGCGGTGTGACATGGCCCGAACTCTTCCGCCGCATCGACGGTCGTCATACCACCTAATTGAGACCTTGAAGTACAAGCTGAAGATAAAATCCCGTCTGAATCATTACTAGACTAGTTACTTCCGTGTATTCATATCATACATCTGACCCGAGCAATCATAATAACTTTATCCAGTTCAAGAAAAAGATTGAATGGATACAATAGTATTTAAAACTTCAATTGTTTTCTGCCCCAATAGAAATAACAACTGAAGTCCCAACTCTTCCTTCCCTTTTCCAGCTCATCACGTGTCAGCCAAACCACCAGCCAGCAGCTCGTTCATCATCCATAAACGCCCACCAACATTCATCAGCAAATGTTATCTCACAGGATCTGTGAGGGTTTTATAGAGCCAATGGAATGCAAAAACCCTTTCTTTTATTTCCTTACGTGGTGATTTCTAGGTCAGAAAAAGAGAGTTTTTAGTCTATTAGAGGGTAAAATGATGTGCAACAAAATATGCAGGTCGCCTAATATGAACGAAAACACGTGAGCTATCTATCACAATCCAGATTTTCAACTGCATTACTTAACACGATTTAGTTTGCACTTAAGTCCCCACAAGTAATGAAATCTACATATATATCAAAAGCGTATCTTTGTTTTCTATCCCCCGTACTCGTCCTTAGTATATCTAGCCAGTGGATATCAAACTGAAAAAACGAGATCTTTTGAATCTTCAAATAAAAACGATACTTGTAGACGGAGACTCGCGGTGGATATTGCAAGTGGCAGTAAATAAGCGACCCCACAAACACTAGAAATAAAGATTAATCAACTAAAAACAGTGGGAAAAATAGGAAAAATATCAATAGATGCGCAGTATACTCAATTACTTCACGATATCTTCAGGAATATTTTTATTGCATTTGCGTTGATATATTGACGTTGGGAGACGGGGAGGATGAGGCGAGGGAGGATCTAAAAATACTTTGCCTCGGGCCGCCTTCGGTTAGGAAGACCAATTGTATTCTGCAGCCACCCCCGGAAATTCTCCGCCGCAGCTGAAAACAAAATTAAGCTGCAACATCGCGACTCGCTACGAACAGCACTACAAATATCATCACCGTCATTCACCAGCAGACGAATCCATCTCTCACATGTGGCTAGAACAACTTGCCGGTAAGCATAACCATCACACTCAAATTTGGATCGAGGCTAAGTCACGTCGATCGAACGTGGGATTCTTCAGTAATTTCTTTACAATTTGCGTGCTGACGCTGAGCCCCCCCAGAATCCTCCCAGTCAGACGGTTACTGCTTTTTCCAGATCCCCCTCGATTGTGCCGTCCATATGCAAGACATACTTCCAATTAGAGTATTACGGATTCCATGTCTTCCGTTCGAATCAAGCGAGTGCTGAAGATACCTCTTGCCCTCCCTTAAACGGACGGAGCAATAGGGGAAGACAGAATTTGCTTAGTATATTTCTCACGCGTCTACCTACGTTCTTGTGCGACTCTATCAAAACTTCCATATACAATCTTTTTACTCCCGAAAAAAGCCTCGGTGTTTAGAGATCAGACCACGTTCTGAGCTCTTTCAGTTTAGATATTTCTTTCAATCTGATAACTGACATTGCGGGTCCAGTTGTTGAGTTTGGGCTGGGCATTCGTTCGGCTGATCTCCTCATTTCCGCTTATAGTTGTACTCGAATTAGCCTCTCTGTCAGCCGGATTTCCCTCTCAACCGCGTATAAACAAGCTCTCACCGTCTCCGGCATCCATCCTCTTACCTATTTCGTACATCTGAAGCACCTCCTGCGTTCGTCGCCATTCTTGTTCGCCGGCATCATCATGAAACACACCCGTTGGGTTCCCTCTCATTGGTTGCCCTGGGAAACAAGGATGATTTAGAGGTAGCGAAGCTCGCTATGGATTCATGGCGTGCCGATGGATTAGATACCAAATTCAAGGCCTGGCATGGGGACATTTGAGTGCGGAAGATTTCTCATCCTCATGGCGGTGCCGCTACCACGTTACTATTCTTGCAGCCTGCAATTTAATTGAGAACACGATAGAACCTCTATGTCAGCCTTGGGAGGGATGGTTTGTATATAACGATCAAGATGTCCAACAAGAAAGAAACCATCAACAGCACAACAGCAGCTTCATCCACCACACTCCTTACTCTCTTTTTTCTTTCTTTTTCCTTAACACATTCCTTGAACGTCAAATTTGCAAACCTTTCCAAATTCTTTCCACTTTTTTTCAATACTGTATCCTTCAGCAAAAATGTCCTCCAGTGCTGCTCTCATCGCGGTTCTCGCCTTTGCCGGCAATGCTCTCGCAGCTCCTGCTGCTAACGACCGAAGATTCAACCTCAACCCTAACCCATCCCCATCCCCAACTTACGATGATGGACAATATCACTGGAAGCCTGCCACCAAAGTAGTCGATGCTTCATACTCCGACTATCCAACAGTCTCGCCTATCAGCGACACATACGGTTACCCAGCCAGTGGAGTCGAGTCCGGCTACCCGTACTCTGAAGCTCCTGAGCCAACATTCATCTCCACCCTAAAACCAGGAAAGCCAATTACAACCACAAAGCCAACCTTTGCTACCTTCAAGCCACAAACAACTTCTGTTGTTATCAAGACCACAAAGACCACCAAGGAATCACCTGGTCCAACCGACGAGCCAACCTCCCAAGCTAGCAAGAAGGAGTTCAAGGGTGACGGTACTCCAGCCCAGGGATGGCCAGCAGTTGATAAGTGGATCTCTTTCGATGCTCTTTGGAGCGCCAACGAGAAGGCTATCAAGTCTTCTTGCACAAACGGTATCCCCCAAAACAGCGAGACTGAGAACAAGAACCTCAAGGCCGCTATTCAATCCGAAGGAAAGGCCAACGGCGTCGATCCAAGATTCATTCTCGCAGTCGTCCTTCAAGAATCCCACGGATGCGTCCGCGTTGAGCACACTCGCTCTCCAGGTGATCTCATCCACAACCCTGGCCTCATGCAATCTCATGCTGGAACTCAAGACTGTGAGAAATTCGGAGCCAAGGAATGCACCAACGACAAGATCGTTGGCATGATTCACGAGGGAGCTGTCCACACTGCCTCCAAAGACGGATCTGGATTGAAGACTGGTCTTGACACCGCAAAGGCCGAGGGATCCAAGGGTGATGCTCAGAGCGCTTACTGGTCCGCCCGTCTCTACAACTCTGGAGATTACTCCTACGAGGCTGGAGGAGACTTGAGCAGCACTGTTAAGGCCGCCACTGCCAGCTATTCCTCTGACATCGCCAACCGTCTTGTCGGTGTTGTCTTCTAAATGCATCTTACCTAGTCTACTCTCGACGAGGATGATATGATGTACATTTCTTTTCAAACATAGAGCTTCAGTCTCGCACACATTAGCCGGCTACAAACTTTTTAACGAAACACGAGAACCAAAACCAGTTGCCCAGAGGAACGCAAAACTTGCGCAGAACATGTCCTGGCAGTTTCTGCATGAATGGGATGCATATATGGAAATGGGGTGGATAAATATGGAGGGATGCATTTGTCATTTAACTGTACGATTTTGTTTTGTCATTTTTTGCTTGGATTGTTCTGCTGCTGTTATGTATTTGGTTTTTGCGTTTTCGCTGCATTTTTATGGAACCCTGGAAAAGAAATCGGTTCTTATATTCTTGGGCCGGGAGCTGGAAATTTAGAAGGGGCAAAGATTTTGCGACCCTGTGTATACCACCAATAGATTGTTTGAATCACGTCTTTTGCTGCCTCTACCGATTTCTTGAAGTGACAGATTGGCATTGTTAATCTGGTTAGGAGACTTGCTGATTCAACACTATTCAGCGATTTGTCAGTGGCAAACCAATTTCAGTTGCAGCATCCTTCATTACAGGCCTGCATATTCCTTCAAGTAGAATATTACTCGATTGGGACAGTGTGCCGCCAATGAAAAGCAAAACACAGGTCAAGAATATATAGGGGCTTAATGAAAAAGATATCTATTCGTGTGCTCCAGTCGTCAAAAATTGACGTCAAAGTCTCGTGGGGCTCACTTTTTGTGGCACATGATGACAATTCTTGAACCAATCCACCTAAGCGCCAGGGGGGGGCAAGCTCACGTCAGATTTTATTTAGCTACTAAGGGGGATCCTCATTAGCTAAGATTTGAACCTGTCAGTTGTTCCTTTTCTCTTTCTTTTCTCTCCTTGTTTTTCTCGTTTCGTTCTTCTCATTATCGAGAAGTCCTTCTGGCTCAATCATGAAACGACTTCGTATTTTATTCTACCATGACCTAATTGGCCGTCATATCTTTATCTTTACTTAGCTTTTGTTTTCTTCTATATCCTAAAGCTGTTTATACTTCAGCTTGCTTCTAGATTTCCTTCAGTGAAGCCATTTACCTCGTCGAAGAAAATGGTGAAAATTAGTCAGACGGGAGCTTTTTAGTCATCACGTGTAGACCTCTAACCAAATAATTAATCGGCCTGGCCTTATAACTATGGAATTTCTAGTGTAATTGTGAGTTTTATTCTGGCAATCCCCAAATATATGCCGGATGTAAATCCTCAAGTCACATGACGAAAGCTACATAAGTAAATACTTCAATTTCTAGAATTCAAGTAAATCTGATACTTGATTTTCTGAAGCTTCGGAATTCTGCTCGCGAACACATTGCTACCTAGCCTCATGAAGGATAGGTTGATAGGCAATGTATATATCGCGTTTCAGTATTAAATGGGGGCAACATTCATATTTTGAGTTGCCTGACTAGACACTAACATATCGAAACTCCACGCTTTACAAAAACAAGTAAAAACAATCTAGCTCCAGAAAGAAAAGTTCACCCAATTATCTTCACAACTTCACCAAAATTGCCCAACCTCAGAAATCAAGGATAGTACAATCCACTCCCACCCCGTTGCTTATTTCTCATTCCCACTACACCATCTCCCACAATGCCATCCAAGTCAACGCCAGTGCTGGAGATTTCCTTCTTGCCAAGAAGTGCAACGGGAATCTTTGTCAAAGTCTCCTGGGCGTTGGATTCTTTCTCATTCTTCCTTCTGGTCTCTTCGTCCATGTGTTCTGTCATCGAGTCAATTCTACTCGAAGAAGCTTTTGCCTGAGCCTTCGCAACAATATTTAGTGCATCAGGCGTATCAAGCTTCGCAGTCCAGTATGGTCTCGATTCTGTACCAAGTGGTGTACCGCCGGGCCGTTGGATTGGGACCTTTCGGCAAGCAGCGATGAGGGCGCACATGAATCGACCACTTCGTTTTGCACGGAGGGGCTCGTTGCTCCAGTTGTTTTTGTGGATCCAAGCAACCCGTAGCTCCATCTTGTTGAGTTCAAAAATCTCAATGAGGTTGATGGCAAGGTTTGGCATGTAATCCCGGGGATTTGCCTTGAGGAAGGCTTCCATCTCGGTTCGGAGGTGCATGATGTCGACGAAAGTAGTTTTGATATCTACGAAAATGCTTCGTGATTCTCTGTTGTTTCCGGATCGAGTGACGTTTTCTATACGTTTTAGTTGAAGCCGCTCATTTGTGATTTGCATTAACTGTTGCGTGTCCAAGCGTTGGAAAACTGTGTAGAGCAGACTTTGATGCTTGACAACGCAAGATACAGAGGCGGTGGAAGCCATGTTGTAGACCTGTACCCGGTCACCGATATCGAAGGGGTGCTCGAAGAAAACAAAGATGCAACCAGTCAAAAATTTATGTATCGTTCTTCCAAACGCAAATCCCAAGCCAACAACAATTGTTGAAGCTGTTTGCTGAAGCTGTTTGAGAGTCTGGACATCTATATTTTTGAATCAGAAAGGAGCTATTAAAAAGTTATAGATGCGGCTTACATAGAAGAAGGATGAAATAAGTCATAACGGCAGTGACACTCCCGATCAGTATCCACTCGAAGGTGTTCAAGCAGTGGTCAATTTGAGTCATGCCTTTGTAGATGTCTGCTCGGATTCTGCCGGCTTCAATCGAAGTCCAGACCATCTCCTCGAGTTTGATATCCTTGCTCTCGTTTTCGTCGATGGCGGCAAAAATTCTTTTTGACTCTTCGCTTCGGTAAGGACCAAGAACCTCCTCGATATCTGATGCTTTCATAGCATCTTCTCCATCAGCAACCAGGCTTCTCCAGATCCGCGTCGCTAACGCTGCGGCTGACTTGGGGTTTGCAAGAGCACGTTGAACGACAGCGTAAGAACTTCCGTGGCCAAACCAATGGTCTTTACGTGTGTCATCGCCAAAATATCTAGCCTTCTTGGCACCGCGGAAACCCACCCTCCCCAAGAACTCGCCAGCGTCTTTCTCGTCTTGCATCTTTGACGCGATATTGCTGCTTGGGCTTGAAATGAGAGTGTCTTCGACCTTGAAC